>JAGDQP010056799.1:0-12866 GCA_022664845.1 Lepisma saccharinum | reverse complement strand
ATATATATATATATATGTGTGTGTGTGTGTGTGTGTGTGTGTGTGTGTATGTGTGTGTGTGTAAGAGAGAGAGAGAGAGAGAGAGAGAGAGATCAGAGATCAGTAACACATGGGGGGAAAATAAAGAATGTCAATGATTAACTGTGTTTCTGAGTTGACATCACTTCATTAGAAGAGTAGAGGTCTATGAGGTCTATGTATTAGCTACGAGGCTGAGAAAAGTAAGTAGGTAAAAAATGTTAATAAATATGTAAACGAAATTACTTATTCTGAGAAGTCACCTGAGAAATATCAATTAGTGGGTTCTCTTATTAATTAAAAAGCATGCAAACAGTTAACTAAGCAAAGATGAATGTGAAAATATGTTGTTGTTTTTTTTTAACAAAGAAAATTAATTATAGCAATTCCTTCTCTTGCTACCCAGTAAAGGTTTCATTTCTTATAACTTCTCGTGTGAGATCAAATGAAGAAAACGTTATGCCTTCCAAACGTTATAACCTTATTTTGCATTATTACATTCAGAGAAAGACATTTTATGAGGTGAAGTTGGAAATGAAACGAAATCGTACAACATCAAAACTTAATTTGCTCTCAAACGTTTACGCACCCAAGACAAACTTCTTTCAAAATCTGTAGCATTTCTGTTTCCTTAAAAACAAGAAGAGAGAAAAAAAAACTTTGTGTTTTATCCAAATTAAAAGCATTAGAGGGTCTTCATTGCGTCAAAGTTGAGTTTCTCTGGTCCTTTACTGCAAAAGTTATATGCCTGTATTGTCTTATTTGAAAGTTATCTTTTTAAAAATAAAACGATAATGAGAGGGGTAAATATATGGCTTCCTCTTTCCTCAAGACAGTGTACAAATTCTTCATCGTTTAACAGGAAATTGCCTTGAATACATTTTGCTTTTTCCTTCCAAGCAAATGCAATAGTTACGTAACTTCAAACCCTTAGCTATTTTTTTTGGAGGGCACTTCTTCAGGACATTATGCTTTCGACTTTTTCTGTTGTAATGTTTCTACGGAATGATCATTTGCAACACACGTAAGGAAAAATAAACGCTCTCCTATTTCTCCTCGATTTCCAAGGAGACCCAACGTCATTATACTCTTTCAGCAGACGTATTTCTTCTTTTTACTAGAAGTCCTCACAAATGAAGATTGTATTTGCATGATTCAGTCAAACCAGCCGCCTCGGATTTAAAAATCATCACCCTTTAATCTATCTTTCCTTTTTAGGGCTCATTTTCAAGCCTGCTTGCGTTGCTTGTGAATAGAGTGAGTAGGGTGTTTCGTAGTGTAGTTTTATTACGTGTTGTAACACCTGCTTCAATAGACCATTCACTCAAATCGCAAGCAAAGCAAGCAACACAAGCTTTCATGAAAATCAGCCGTAAGTCCTAACAAGGGACACTATGGAGAAACGCGCGCCGAATGCAGAAAGTGTTAGGCCTATTCGAAACCGTTTATAACACTATACAACATACTCAAAAATTAGCTGCTTATGTGAAGAGGTAAAGATTTTGATTTTTATGCCATTTCAAGCACCAAAACAAAAACTGACCAAGAAACTAAAGCATAACAAGAAAAAGAGTTAATATAAACAGGAGTCGAATCCCAATTTGGAGCACGAAATCGATTTATTGCAATCGCAAACAAAATGAAAATTTCGGGATAAATTATATACTACAGTAGACTCTCGCGATTATCCGAGTTAATTGGGACCGAGACTATCTCGGATACCGAAAAATTCGGATGATACGGAGGTATGAGATTAATGGGTTACAAACCTTGACGTTAACTAGGTGTATTAATGCAAGGTCAGATTGTATTTAATATGTAAACAAAACATAAGTAATTCTACTAATGAGATAAGCAACATATTTTATAGTCAAACAAATTTTGTGAAATAAAAAAATCAGAATATGAAATTTTCGCGAAATTGTACAAGATCGATCGCGCACATTGGTTCGGTTAACCCGGAGCCTCGGTTAACCGGGGCTCGGTTAACCACGAGTCTACTGTATTCATTAAAGTAAAATTTATTTTTTTGGTAATTGATTTGTATCAGTCTATAGTAGACATAAAGAGTTGAAATGTAATGTTATCATATTATCAGTGTTACAAACCTAGTATACAATTTATTTGTTTTCAAATGGCACTACGGCATCATAGATTAAATAATAATAATAATACGACAGTTTTGTGTCTATTTGGCATCATCCAGTGATTACAAACAGGCACATATCCAGAAGTTGATATGGGGGGTCCGAGGTCCATCTTGATATTTTCGTAAAATGCATATAATTTTGCCAGAATTGATGCTAATTTCGTAAAAAAATATGAATTTAGGATGGAGGGGGGTCCGGACGTCCCTGATTACAAACATTTCATGTAAAGTACATAACACAGTGATGCAAGTGAATATTATATCAGATTAAACATACAAAATCAAATGCAACCTGGTAAAATATTCAGTTTTCAACATTGTGTTCTATTATTCACATATGTTTATTAATATTATAACCACTAGGGGTGTACCAAATTTACAATAAACGTACATAGTAGTATTTCAAAAATAAACTATATCACGTACGTTAGCAGCATTAACAAACCGATACTATACACAAATCTATTCCCATAAGTAAAGCTGACTTTAATACATCATTTACGAAGTATACAGAAATAGACATTTTATTTACCATTGTAAGAGATCAATTTTGGGATTCAAGTTGGAACCCTGTATCTCGAAAAAGAAGCGAAATTCGCCCGCGAAGCTTGTTGCTGTAATTATGTTATTCCTTACAAATAATACCGCTCTTGTACTTGTAGCCATCTTAGGCTATGTAAGCCCTAAGAATATGGCAATTTTTTTTATTAATATCAAAAATAGGTTTCTACCAGACTCCTCGAATAAGGGGCGTCATCCCTTCAAAATTTCGAGTGCACATCCCAACTACTGTAAAACTTTACTTCCACCCCTTCGATCTATGATCTTATTTCCAAATCATTGCGCTTTCATTTTTTTTAAGAAACCGTTTTTTTTTGTTTGTTTTCTTTTTTTTAACCGAGTACCATGCAAGTACCAAGTTGGAACTCCGTCTCTCGTAAACGAAGCGGAGTTCTACCCTTGTTCATTGTCTGTTCTCTTGTCAGAAATTTGCCTGCGAAGTTCCTCCGTCGAATTCTGTTTTGGTGCATGAAATGGTACAAAATTTCTCTACTCTGTCTCCACTAAGGTGACCAACTCCCCTGTATTTAAATGTTCAAAAGTTTACTCTCCAGTATAGCAGGCATTTTTTCATGTGATGTTGTGTATGATCCCTTCCGAATGATCCTAAAACTTTCTCCTTTCGGCGCGCAGTTCATAGTATGACTTGTAAGACTGCAGTATCTCTTCTAGGAAATTCTGTATTAGGGTTGGGGGAACGCAAATTTAGGAAGACGAGATGCCAGATAGCACCCAAAATTGCAGTAAGTTTGTACGAGGTTTGACATTGCAAATCTGCAAACTTGCTACAATCCTGCAGCAAACTTGCTACTTGACAGAGGACGAAGTTGCTACAAAAATTTCACGCCAAACTTGCTAGAAACCTGCCTTGTTCAACATCAAGGCTGTGGAGAAAAAAAATCAATTGCCTGGAGTGGAGCTCGAACCTAGAATCTTCAGTTTCGTTTGTTGCCCGTCGCCCTAACCACTGCTCTATCGCACCGATTCTAGCTGTCTTCTATTTTACTTGTCTTTTTTAGTTACGAAGACAGTTTCTGAAGTAAACTCACTGATATAGGTTGAAATTCGAAACTGGAAAAGCTTATTGATCGTGTTTGAGAGCTATAAAGCCTGCTTCGTTGATTTTTCACAAGCGAGACTCCTACGGAAAATCTAATGATGTGTATACTTTCTTGTTCGGGTCGATGGCACATTGCGGGTTTTTATTTCTTTCTTTTCGGTTTTGTATTACGTAAAATGAAAGAAATGAATAATTATTTAACCCGAATTGTTTAACTTGTTTTCGGGAAACGCTTACAATTTTGAAAAGTGTGTAAAATGTTTTAAAAAAATACGAAAGAAAGAAAAGGGCTGCAAATATTTATAATTACGAACAAAAATAAATTATTTAAAAAAAAGAGAAGATAATTCACTTATGGTACCCCGGCGTTCCAGTTCAACAGGAAAAATCACTGTAAATAAAAATCAAGCCTAGTCCAAACTTGGTTTAAACTAGCGTGCTATCTGGGAAATAGGCATCCAGTTTGTACCAGAAATAGCATTGCCCCGAACAGTAAAGTACACATCCTTGTGATTCTCCTAAGGTGACTCGCTTGTGAGAAATCAACGAATCATCTCTACCACAGGATCAATAAGTTTTCCCAGTTCCGAATTTATATCTACATACATCCCTTTATTTCAGAAACTAATGGACTAGTAAATATACTTCATTCAGGAGAAGAACAGTGAAGCAGTGGTTAGAGTGACGGACAACAAACAAATCTGAAGATTCTAGCTTCGAACCTCACTCCAGACAATAGAAATCTTTTTCCACCAGACTTGACGTTGGTCCATCAACTTAAAGTAAAAAGGTTGGCAGCAACTTTGACCAGTAAGATTTGCAGCCAGTTTGGTATGAAAAATTTGTAGAAAATTTACCACATGTTAACTAACAACTTTGCAGCAAGATTGTAGCCCTGCTATGGCAAACGTGCTGCAGATTTCGAGACTTGCAATGCTGTAAGTTCACTGTGCTATCTGAGATAGAGCAGTAGTTTTGAACCAGGGCAGGAGAATACCCTTTCGATAACATATACTCGTCTACGGGCAATACGTCAAAAACACAACAGAAATAAATGTTCAAATGACAACTTATATGGTGGACACCATAACTAGGCCTATAATTATACGTAGTATTACAATTAACAATCTTTCTGAATTAGTATTTTTTCTGTGTATACGGGCAGCAACGGGACGAGATGACCGGAGAATGGAGGAGACTACATAATGAAGAACTCCACGAACTGTACGACTCACCCGATGTATGAATAATGAAATCGTGACGACTAAAATGGGCAGGCCACGTAGTTCGATGAGGAAAAAACGGGGAAGATTATATTCCATCACAGATGGTAAGCCGGAGAGAAAGAGACGGTTGGGAAGACCGAGACGTCGTTGGGAGGACAATATTAGAAGAGATTTTCGAGAAATAGGTGTCCGTGATGAAAACTTGTTTGAGGGTGTCCAGGATAGAATTCTATGGCGAACGTTTATTACTGTGGCGATGAACTTGTAAGTTCCGTAAGTCATATAGTATAAACAATTACATTAGAACAAACTAATTTGTATCAGGTTAAAGTTCTGAAATTAACCTGAGTAATTACGAAATTCGTTACTGAAATAATGAAATTGCCAACCTAATATCTAATAACGGACCTATATAATAATGGAATCTTTTACATTCTATCAAGTCTGACTGAGTTTGCAACAATACGCTTTTATATTACCGAGGAAGAGCAGTAGGTAGATTGCTCGCCTTCTAATCGGGAAGACATGGGTTCGATTTCTGGTTCCAGACATCTTGAATGCCGTTTTCTCTCAGTTACACCAGATCCATGCTAGAACGATACCTTCAATATGATCAAGGCAGATTCCTTCCAAACGCTTTTTTTGTTGTTGTTATTGTTTTTATCTTTTGGAATTGTGTTGTATCTTGCTGTATTTTCACTCGTAAAACTGAGAGAATATACAAGCAACGTAACTAAACTTGACCCCAACGGGATTCGAACCTAAGTCTCCTACTGAGCAATAGACTCCTTCCTTATTCACTGATCCACGGAGCCAACTTGCAAACAACGATTTGGACATTTTATTTATACAGCATGGATTACGTCACAACGGTATTTCAACTTCCTGAATGACTACTATTATGATCCCGTCGTAATTACACAATCCAGTCCTGGCCCATTTCGACAGACGTACAAAATTAGGATGAATAAGTTGTGCACATCGACCTCCATTAATACGATACTGGTCTGACTGCAGTCACTGAAAATTTCATGAATATCTGAAGCTAGGGAGTGGAGAGGAAACTTAATCTCGTTTGTCCACTTACAGTCTAAACCAATATGGACCAAATTTTCGATTCTAACTCAGTTGTTTACGCTTGATATCGCTGTGTGGACCGTTTTTGTATTTATGTCTTAATTCTTGCAAAAAACGTAAATATCTATATTATTTGCAATATTTTCTATTGTATGCAGAGCCCGGTATACTCTTAGATGAATAACTCAGGAATTAAGATTTGAATAAGAAAACGGGCCACACAGCGATATCAAGCGTATAAAACTGAGTTAACTCTAACTAACTAACTCTATGGCTTATGGAACTCACAAGTTCATCGCCGTAGTAACAAACGTTCGCCATTGGATTCTATCCTGGGCAATATCAAGCCAGTTTCCATCACAAATACCTATTTCTCGAAGATCTCTTCTAATATTGTCCTCCCAACGACGTCTAGGTCTTCCCAATGGCCTCTTTCCATCTGGCCTTCCAACCAGGATAGAATATAATCTGCGTTTTCCCCCTATCCGAGCTACATGGCCTGCCCACCTTAGTCGTCGCGATTTCATTATTTTTACAATATCTGGTTCACCGTACAGTACAGTCCGTACAGTCCGTGGAGTTCTTCATTATACAGTCTCCTCCACTCTCCTGTCATCTCGTCGCGTTTCGGCCCGTATATTTTTCTCAAAACCTTATTTTCAAACACACGTAATTTATGTTCATCTGCTAGGGTCGTACTCCAACTTTCGCAACCATAAAGTATTACCAGCAGAATAACCGTTCTGTATATTTTCAATTTCCTTGATATTAATCGCGATGTTAGAAGTTTTTGGACTGAATAGAAACATGCGTTCCCCGATACTAAGCGACTTTATATTTCTTCCGTGACCTCATTTTTGCTTGTTACATATGCTCCCAAGTATTTAAATTTGCTTACTTTCTCTATGACCTCATCCTTAATTCTTATGTTTTTAATTCATTCATTCCCTGTGTTTCGGCTTGTTATCATGTATTTTGTTTTATCTATGTATACCTGTAGACCTATCTCATCGCACGCTTCTACTAAGACATCGGTGTTGCTTTGTAGTGCATCTATATCGTCCCCTATTAAATCTACATCATCCGCGTATACAAACATCTGATTCAAACCATTCAATGATAGTCCCTTTTTGTCCCCTTTAATTGTTTTAATCGCATATTCTAACGCAAAGTTAAACAATAGTGGAGACAAGGCATCGCCTTGTTTCAATTCGTTGTAAATCTTGAAACTATCTGACATATTATTACCTATCCGTACTCTGCTTGTGGGGTCGTTGAGACACATCTTCACTAGTTGAACCATTTTTTTCGGAATTCCAAATCGTATCAGGATACTGTATAACTTTTCCATTTTGATAGAATCATATGCTTTCTTAAAATCAATGAATAGCTGATAAACCGTCCCATTGTATTCCCATTTCTTCTCCAAAATTTGTCTCGAGGCAAAAATCTGGTCCAACGTGGATCTATTCCTTCTAAATCCACATTGGTGATCTCCAATTATTTCATCTACGTATACACTTAGGCGCGTTAACAGAATAATACTTAATACCTTGTAACACGTTGGAAGTAACGAGATTCCGCGATAAGTATTACAGTCCGATTTATCACCTTTTTTGTAAATCGGAACTATTATTGAGGTTTTTCATTCCTTTGGGAGCTCCTCCTTTCTCCATATAGCACTTATCAATTTATGTAGTTCCTTGATTAGTGCCGTTCCTCCTGCTTTAATTAATTCGGCTGGAATATTGTCTATTCCTGGTGATTTGAAGTTTTTCAATTTCTTTACCGACATTTCGATCTCGATCTCGCTAGGTTCCAGAATCCACGGTTCTGTGGTATGGATTTCAAATTCTTCTGTTTGTTCCTCGTTGTGTACATTAAGAAGTTTGTCGAATTAACTTTTCCACACATCGACAATTTTAGTCGGACCAGCTTGAAGATCTCCACGTTCATTTCAAATAATTCCTAGCTTCGGCTGGTAACATCTTCTTAACGAGTTTACCCCTTTGTATAGATCTCGTATGTTATTTGTCTTGCCGTTTTCCTTTATCTCCTGAATCTTCTGCGTCAGATATTCTCGCTTTTTGTTTCTGAACCCGCGTGTGGCGTTTCGTTTCGCGTTACTGTAGTGGTTGGTATTTGCTCCGCTTTTATTACTTAGCCATCGATCCCTTGCTTGTTTTCGTTCCTCATGAAGTTTAAGGCATTCTTCATCAAACCAAGGTTTGTTTTTCTGTTGTTTCTTCCCACCTACGCGTTCCTTCACTGCGCTCTTAATTGTTTCACTTATTGCCTCCCACATCTTACATCAATTTCATTATTATTATTATCATTATTATTATTACTCGAGTTGGCTAAGATTTCGAACCTATTTGAGAGTTCGAGTTGGTAATCTGCTTTCATGCTCGGATTATTTAATCGTTTCACTTCGAATTTCAGTTGTTTTACCCCTTGCTTTCTCTATTCGCGATGCATAACTTTTCCCTTACCTTTGTGATCACTAATTGATGGTCGGTTTCACCTTCCGCTCCTCTGTACGACCTAACATCCATTATGTTAGTGTGTCTTCATCTGTCTACTAATACGTGATCTATCTGGTTGAGAGTTTTGCCGTCCGGAGATACCCATGTGTATTTGTGTTCAAAGTACGTGCTCTTTACCAGTACGTTTTTCGAAATCGCGAAAGTTATCAGTCTTTCTCCATTGTTGTTGATCTTTTCGTGAAGGCTGTATTTGCCTATGGTAGGTCTATATTTTTCTTCTCTCCCTACCTTTGCATTGAAATCACCCAACACAACAGCCTTTCTAGTTCAACTGAGTTAGAACTGAAAATTTGGTCCATATTGGATTAGACTGGAAGCGGACAAACGAATTTAAATATTTGCTCTGGCGTCTATCTTTCAACACTAAGTAGTTACTCCAGTATAGTTTACGTAGAGCTCGATGGTTGTGAATTAGGATCGTCTTCTGTTACTATCAAAATGAAAATACCAAGTTGGAATCGATCGCATACATGTTTTGTTGGAATTATTGACAGGCGTGTCGAAAATTAGTTGAATTCGGTAAAAGCTCCAAGAAAATGTTATGGAGGACCTATATGATGTGGTCTACCATAAACATGGCCACAAGGGTATTCTTTGCATAGTTTAACGTATGAGCTTGAGCTATTGAACTGGGAACATTGGCATGAAATAAATTTCAAATGTACAAATATTGTCTTTGGTGAGATTCTATTTGCAGAGAAAGTTTTCTGTAAAAACTATAATGCCTAACACAAAAAATTATATTATGAATACATTTATATATTATTAATTATTTATCTATCTAATATTATATGGAGATACATTGCCTGAGCTAAAGTTGCGTAAAGGCCATAATTAAATTCAAATATAGAATTCATAGAATTTAGCTATATTGATATTATAAACTAACATGTCATCTCAGTGAACGTGCAGTTCAAGTTATTAACACATAGAACTGCAAGGCAATTTCTAGAACACTAGTTTTACAGCACCATGTAGAATAAGCAAAGTTTTTTGGCTTGAAGATAGGTTCATTTAGTTGTTAAATCTTAAAACTATTCGTCAGATGTAGAAATAAGTCAAACCAGACCTGAATCGTGCTATAGCAAAAGAAAATTGCAGCACATTTTCAAAAAGTATGACTAAGTTTGCAACAAAGTTTTTAGTTACCACTTGACAAATATGCAACAAACTTACCATGTAACATAGGTGGCAACTTTCAAAAATATCCTTTATTTATGCTTCGACAAGTCCTGGCAGTATTTTCTTGTAATTAACTTTGAAGGTTGAGCCAACCCAGGTGTTGCTATAGATATGAAAATGTCTCCTAGTTTAAATTTATGATTGGACCACAGCACCATGTACACTTTTCTACCAAAATACGTTCATCATCATACGTAGCGAATGGCAGGATGTTCTGAACATGGACACGCACAAACGTATTAGTATTTTACTTACCATAATTCACTGACTTTACTGCGCAGAGGAGAGAAATTAGCAACGATGGGAAAAACGGTACAGAATAATGATAAACATTACCTCATGGCGCTAGTCGATAGTCGTCATTGTCAATATAATGTAGTTACAGCATCTTTGCTGGGAAAACGAAATAAACCTGTAACAAAGTTACCATTGCAAATTTATGGATCCAAATAACTTGGAATGTATAGCAAATTTGTTGAAATATTTCTGCTATCTGGCTGTGAAAAGGATTTTTGATTGGAATCTGATAAGTTAGGAGGCAAAGTGTAAAAAAATAGTACTAACCACTAACTGCGTACATGGCGCATCCTGTTAGAACTCCATAGTTACGTGAGTTGACAGGATGGATGAAGGCATACAGGTAATTAGTAGCTTCCTGTTGCGGAGCCCATCCAGAAGTTGTGGTTCTGACAACGGGATCAAGAGCGTATAATGAAAATGCTCCGCAGATCACTATACTGTGTAGAATAGCTTGTCAAACACCAATGGTGCATCGAGAGCCTAACGCTATATGCGCTTCGTGATAAAGTTGGATATGACTCGTCGAACCATATTTTCGTAGTCCCAGTCACTGTGTTCCAAAGCCCACGAAAACCGTAACCTTTTATACCTATGAAGTAACCATAGGGACTCTTCATAGATGAGGGCTGCCACCAGGGAATAGTACGCTACACACCTCAACCCCTCCAAGGAAAATCACTGAACACCCCTCTTCCTTGACATTTAATCGTGAGAAATTCCTGGAATTTTGATTTGTAAATATCGTAGTTATTGTAATACAAATTCAAATGTTAGTAGCACTTATGTATTCTTCTCAAGAAATAACTTCTTTTGGGGACTACCTTTTTTTCTTGTTTCTTTAAAAAAAAATCCAATATCCTGCCAAAGAAATGAGGAAGAGAACAATAAGGTCCCGAAGCCAAAACATCCCGTTTGCTGACTGCTCCCTGCTGTGCTAGGATACAGGAATGCTACACTCATATCAGATTCATTTATTATCTTTTTAAATTGTTTTGTCGTCTGTTTTGTGCACCACACTGTACAATGGAAAGGGAACGCCTCACAATGAAGAGGAGGATTATTGGAACGAAGACGATAAATTTAGGCAGATGTACTCTACATATGCATTTATTTTTCTACTTAAGCTTAATCTTTGTTTCATAATTTTAAAACATGGACCCAGCGGTATGGAATCTATTAAAAATAAATAAATGTTGGGTAGTGTTGACGCTGTTGGGCTTGTAATTTTAGTCTTTGGAGCTCGTGATGTAATATGTAACTCATATATACAGGCAGAAAGTTATATATATATATATATATATATATATCATATTCAGAAGTTTTCTATCCACTGCTGGATGAAGGCCTCCTCCTTTTCTTTCCACATATCTCGATCTGCTGATATTATCATCCATGTAGCTCCTGAAAAACGCTTGATTTCATCTAACCATCTTACATTTGGACGTTGTCTCGGTCGTTTCTTTTCTCTAGGAATCCACTATAGTACATTTGTCGTCCACCTTCCATCTGTTCGTCTAGCTATGTGACCGGCCCATCTCCACTTCATCTTCTTCGCAGTCTTGATTACATCCTCTACCTTTGTTTGTGCGCGAATCCATTCATTTCTCTTCCTGTCCCTCCTGGTTATTCCTAGCATGCACCTTTTCATTGCTCTTTGTGTGACTCTCAATCTTTGAGTCGTTTGCGCATTCAATGTCCAAGTTTCGCAGCCGTACATCATTACAGGTAAGACGCACTGATTATAAACTTTACGCTTCAGACACATTGGTAGTTTGCTTTTGAAAATAAAGTGTAGTCTTCCAAAAGAACTACACGCCATCTTACATCTTCTATTTATTTCATCAGTCAACTTTGCATTCGATGTTTTAAGCCGGCCTAGGTAAACATACTCATCAACTATGCCTATTGTCTCTCCGTTAATCTTCACTTCCTTCTTTCCAGCATGTTGGTTGTACATTACTTTTGTTTTACTTAAGTTCATTTTAAGGCCTATTTTCGAACTCTCGTTACTCAGTTCTTCTATTCTGGTTTGTAGTTCTTCTGCACTTGAAGCAAACAGGACTATATCATCAGCGAACCGTAGATGATGAAGATATTCGCCATTAATTTTAATTCCAACTTCATCCAAGTTTAAATTCTGGAATACTCTCTCCAGGACCGCACAAAACAGTTTTGGAGAAATTGAATCTCCTTGCCTTATCCCCTTTCCAACTTTAAATTTTTCACTGTCTTGATGCAGTCTAACGACAGAAGTGGCAGTCGAGTAAATGTTTCGCAGTAACTTGATGTATGCACTTTCGATGCCTTGATGTTCAAGTGATTTAAGTACTGCTGACAAGGAGACCGAATCGAAAGCCTTTTCAAAATCTATGAATCCCAAACATAGTGGAAGTTCATATTCATTAGTCCTTTCCATAACTTCATTCAATGTTTGTATGTGGTCCATTGTGCTAAATCCACGACGAAATCCGGCTTGTTCCCTTCCCTGATTAAAATCCAAGTCTCGTTCAATACGATTCAAAATAACTTTGGTGAACATTTTGTATAGGACTGACAGTAAACTAATTGGTCTGTAGTTTTCGACGCGTTCTTTGTCCCCTTTCTTGTACAACAAAATGATAACGGCATTGTTCCAACTTGAGGGTATTTCTCTCTTCCTCAGGCACATCGAGAATAATTTAGCAACTTCCTCTTTCATCTTTTCACTTCCCCATTTAAACATCTCTGCTGTGAGTCCATCTTCTCCT
>JAGDQP010056798.1:0-12866 GCA_022664845.1 Lepisma saccharinum | reverse complement strand
GCCTAACTTGCTATGGTAAGAATAGGCATAGAAGAATTACATCTGGAGAGGCTTTAAATAACTTAATATCAATGTGTTTATATGCATGAATCGCGAATTATGAGTTCGTAAGTATTCGTTAAATTTCTAGTTTGATATAAGGAATGATAGGACCACATATTTCAGTGGAGAAGATGAAAGTTTGAGCTGGTAATGTTTCCTGAAGTGTGTGGATCATAAGTAGCTACTCGAACCCCACTTTTTTAACGAGATGCTTCCATATTAGTTTTGGGACTGAGGGTCACGCGAATTACATTTTGAAATTTAGACGTATAATAATAATCTATTATATGTTTGTTGTACTTGTGGGGTATATGTGTCGGGTTCGACTTCTTTTAATAGAGAGTTTTTCCTAATATATTCCATGCTAAATCTTACAGAATATTTTGAGTCTTTCCTTCTAAGAATTTTCCTTTGTAGTGTTTCTCTAACTTATGGAGGTCTTCTTCCTTTAGACTGATACATTTATAAGAGTAATAATCTATCAGATTACAAAATAATGTCTTATATAATAAGAGCATATAAAATGAGGCGGCGCCCCATCGTGTTATACCGATTGCACGGAACAGATGATATATTTTCCAACCTTTATTGAGAACATGTTTAACATGCACGTCCCATTGTAGTTTGGAAGTGAGTAAATCCCTAGATATTTATTGGATGAACAAATTCGAAGTTAGTTAATATGTTGTGACGTTGATTTAAAATTTGTCTATTATGACTAAAAATGACTATATTTGATCTCTAGATTATGAGATAGAGTTAGATGTGCTTTTACAATTTCTTTCTCAAATTCTAGAAAAACGTTACCAAAAAATATTTAGACGTTTAGATTACAGTTCTGCCAATAGCATATATGATCAATTCTCCATTCACGATTGTTAATTTAGCTATATCTAACACATACACACACACACACACATATATATATCGCAAAGAGGTAAGCGTATACGCATGATCCTTAACAAATTTTGGGGTACAGAATTCCAATTGTGTACCCACAATTTTTGAGAGGCAGTGGCGAACCCAGGGTTGGGTTTAGAGGGACCATTCTCTGTCTTCCAGTTCTTGGGAGGGAACAGGTTAATAGAGAAAAACCGAAGGTAAAATATGAATACCTGTGAGCCGCCACTGATTCTAGAAAATTGGGAGTACATTATACTACTACTTATTTTCCAGAGACAGTGATGAACCCAGAAATTCATATTTCACTTTCGCTTTTGTTTATACTAACCTGTTTCCTGCCAAGAACTGGGAGACAGAGAACGACCCATCTAAACCCAAACCTAGGTTCGCCACAGCCTCTCAAAAAATTGTGAGTACGAAATTAAATAATGGTGCCGTATTTTAAGTTGCTGTAGAATTCTGTATTTAATAATAACTGGATGTTTGTTTCGTCATCTGCAGACTGAGCGTCAATAAAGCTGGCGTATACCGCTCGTTTACCCCAAAATGCGTTCTGTATAGCCACAGATGAACTTTTGAGTTGTGTTAACGCAAACGTTTTCCTAAAGCCGATTATATTTGGAAGAAAATAGTGATTACTCTATAAGTACCATTCTAATCTACGAAGTTAGAATTTTTAAAAAATATTTTTGTTAAGCAAGAAATTAAAATAATGGGGTGATACCCTGAATCTTTGGTAGGATCGTAAATATTTTTTAAAAAAAGAGGGACAATTATGTGTTGAGTCCAGGATACAAGTATTTGAATGGAGTTAAATATGATAAAGATATTTAAATATGTTATAGTTAAATAGATATTGCATAACGTTTCTATCTCAAATGTTCAATTATACCATAGGAGATGTCGTCTCAAGTATCCCAATAGAACTAACGTGTACACTTCGCATAAAAAAAAATTGCGACAGCGAACGCCGTGCAGCTAGGCCACACAAATAGCACTTCATTATCCCATAATCGTGCCTGGTAAACAGACACCCCTTCTCTTTCCTTCCTTCGTCTCGCCCATACTAAAATCAGCAAACATCATGAGAACATTTTGTTTTGAAAATAGACATGAATTAGTATCGATAAAATCAAAGAATAAAATCGAGACGAATCAATATACATAAGTTGATGGAGGGAGAAATTTAAACACACACAATGAAAAATTAAAACCGATGGATGTATGTTAGACAGAGGCAGAGACATGAGAGAGAGAGAGAGAGAGAGAGAGAGAGAAGAAAACGAATAGGAAGAGAAACAAGAGGGTGTACAGATAGAAATATGGAATTTAAACGTGGTAAAAAAGAACCTAACATTATAACGTTCATTTCCCACAAATCAAACAGCAATATAGAAGTGACTTTTGGATTCTATATTTTTCAGGGCTATTCGAATATATGCATGGGTGCTTGGAAGATTCATTAAGTCACTTTCAAAATGGAGACCAAACTTGGTGGTCAGATTAAATACTTATGATTTCCAGTCAAACTGCAGAATTTTGAGACACATCAAGGATAATATTAAAAGTGTAACACATGGTTTGTTCGCGAGGGGTTTGGTTGTAAATTCGGTTGGGCTTATTGAACGTACTGGTTTCGAACACATTTTAATCAGGGATGCCGCCAGGATTTTCAGATTGGCGGGTGTAAAGTTAAAACTGGGAGGGAGGGTGTACGTAGTTTTGAATGGTTTCTATCAACTTTTGACCTCAGAAAATGTCAATGCAGTCTCAATGATTTGGGACTGACACCAACCTACAGGGACCGTGGTCTGGCGTTATCATTGATTCTAACAAACCTAGTAGATACCGTAGGCCATCCATACAACAAATGCAAATTGAACATACAAACAAAATGAATGGATGATTATTTTAGTGCTTAATTTCTATTAGAAAAAGACAAGAACACATATCCAACAACTGTATCAAAATGAAAAGTTACAAATGTTTAAAAGCAAAATTAGCATGTTCCTTATAATCATAGTAGTAAACCTTACATGTTCCACATTTCTAACGTGAAAAAAGAAATACATTTAATGGTATATTGATAAGTAGGATGGGAACAAATTTTGTGCCAAACTAATATAAAAAGAATTATTCTCATTAAGTAGCCAAGAAAGGAAGACAGCTTCTAGTCATATCTTAAAATTTATCTGTTTTGAAGATGCCACTCTAGATTTCACCTATTGCGAATATAACGCTCTAAAAATTACAACACTAATGAACTAGTGTTTATAGCAATTCGAACAGACGGAATAAACACGGCAGAGCTGAAACAGGTCACCGGAAGTCAGGGGATGCTGATCAAGCTTTGGGCTGTGCCATCTGGTTTAAGATTCGAACCATTGTGACCCAGTGACTTGATTTACAACTGATAACCCGGAGGATGAAGAAGAGCTTTTAATTATTTCATTGGAAGTAAATAGTGTTTCTTTCAGTGGACACCAGGACCAGAGATGTTACTCCGAGGACACCGAAAATCCCAGTTAAACAGGTTTTCCAGACCAGGTCAATCGGGTTACCGGGTCACTTATGTTTGGGTCAGGCACTATCACCGGATCATCGAAAGTGGCCCGGAATTGGCTCTGGAACACGCAAAAAGAGAGAGAGTGTGTAAAGTAAGAGAAAAATTAAAGATGAATAGAGAGAGAGAGAGAAGATGAAGAAGAGAAAGGAGCATCGAAGACACGATAATACATCAAGAAAGAGCGAAAGAGAGAAAGACCAACGAAAAACATGAAAACTACATTATCATTATGGTAAAGAACACACACGCTGTTTACTCGGATTCTCACCAGTGATGCTTCGTTAGTTCTCCAATCCGGAGATAAATCTCTGTTTGAATACTTTAGTTTATGCGAAAAAGAAACTGGCTGGTAAAGTGGCCTCCGAACAACTCTGTTCAATAAACGCCACGAACTTGAACCTATGATTGGACTTTTCTTAACGATGCAGTATTTGTTTATTAAAGTCCAATATCTGAAGGATGGTGTCCCAGTATATGTAGGTATAGTCTCAAATAACGAATATTATTTTGGAATTATGCAGCAAATTTAAAGTGCACGTCAATTGGTGGTTTACTTTTTGACTTCCAACAACAGATTCTACCTTCGCTGTTAAGTTGTCACATCAACAAACAATAATATCACTATGTTTCTATACTTGTCATGCCACGCACATATATTTTACACAGCGCCAATCTCGCTGATCATTCTTTGAAGATAAGGCTCGTGTTCCATTTTCTCTTCCGTTTCCACAATAGAGGACAGTGCGTGCATACATAAAATTGAATTTAAATTGAATTTTGAATTTAGTTTTAGGTCCTTAGGCAACATTGGCTCAGGCAGGATGAATGATGATGGGATTAATTAGTGGAATGATAAAGTGGGACAAAACGGGAGAACCCCAAGGAAACGCACGTACACTCATTGACGAATTTATAGGGACACCGCCCTCAATAATTTTTTAGCGACTTTAAATGTTTCATTGTAAACTATATCTTTAAAATTTGTTATCAATAAAATAAATTGTATTACCCCTCATCGTCTCTCCACTAAATCTGCCCATGCACATACGTGTTTGTCCAGCACAAAGCGCACATGGTATGAACAGGGATCGATCCAACGTTTACATAAAAGTCGGGAGCTGTACTATACATGGTTTTGTCGAATAAAGCTTGTGTATAGCGTTACACAAAATGTTTACTTATTTCTTGGTGCGCGTAAACATGGGTTCAAGTCCGTGGGATACTATTGAACAGAGTGGTTCGGAACAGACTTTAGCCAAAACTATACGTTACGTCGTTAGGAGCTCAGCTGTTCGTTTAGTCGTTCGTAGCAATTATTATTGATAATGTTTAGAAACAGTTTTTATCTCTGCGTCTTGTCTTTATTCTATTTTTTATTATATAGACATTTGCAAATAAATTCAACCATAATTTGTCTTATTTTGATGTAAACGCCATTTACAATTGGTAGAGATAGAAAATTCAACGTTCCGACGTAGCTGCAAAAAGTAGAAAAAATGTTGGAAGATATTGGGCTCGAACTCATACTCATGAGCATCAAATGTACACTAACCAAGAGTCTGAAAGACTTCGGCCGTGAGGGGTAATCTGGACTGTATTCAATGTAGGTAAGTTCAATACCGCTAAGATTATAGCAAGTTTATGCAGTTTTCTTATTCCACAGAAGTTGAAAAAGTAGAGATAATTTTGATGCTAGCCGACTTCAGTCAGTAAGTCCGTTCCGAAAACTTAAAAAAAGCTACACTTTCGCGTAATATAGTCATATGATGACGAATCCAATTCAATCCTGAGGCACTTGCTGCAGTAGGAAACCTAATGGTTGTAGGTTCGAATCGCCTGCAAGTGATGACTTTTTATACTTACACTATACAAACTGGAAAAAGTTAACGTTTGTGTTACGTTCAACTTCTCCGCTCGCTAATGGCAATGGTTTTGCTTATGTTAGCTTCGTTCAACCTGGTTTACGTTAAAATAAAAGACAATAAATGATCGTAACTTTATGTGACAATATTTACTCTAAACTGGATTTGTTCCTAAATATACCTAAATATATTCGTTTCATAATTCGACATGACAAAAAGGACATGCATACACATGTGTTTATTTACCACCTCAATACATACGGACAAAATGTAACACATATTATTCAATGTTACATATTCCTGCATTTAAGTTTTTTGTCACTAACTCCATGAATTTCATACTTAATGCGTGGTGTATATATAGGAATGTTTTAGTCACCAAAGAGCATGTGCATTGTTCTTGTCTTCGTCGCTTTAGTTTAAAAGGGAAATATTCGTTTACAAGGTTTATGGAAAGTATGTGAACAAGTTTACATTCAACAAAGAGGGTGGCGTTATTAGAAACCAATCTCCCTAATAACGCCACAATGTAACGATATTTTCGTATTTTTTTTCCACACTCATTGTACAAAAATCTTTATATAAATCAGTTGATATGTAGGGGGACTTAAACACGTTTCCACATAAGCAGTTTTAGAATTCTCACTAACATGGTTTACTAGCTACATCAGATACGCTCTTAAAGTGGCGTTATTTAACTAATCTATCTTATAAATTGATAGATGTGATATTTGATTACCTGAACTTTGTAAATCATTAATTGCAATTCGTGGTGACAAAGGAATGAAGATAATATAAATTTACTAATGCAAATAGTGTAAATTCAATCTTAAATTTAATTGCAGAAATGTATACTTGAAAATTATTAATTGAAGGAATATTTCGGTTGTGTGTTCCTCACAAGAGATCAAGTGATGTACATAAATAGCAGTTCCTGAACCACCTCGATTGATTGCAGCAGTAACATAGTTATAATTTTTAATTCTAGTATATTAATACCTGTTGTATGAATTTCAGATAGACACATCATATCAGGTTGTTCGTTATCCATAAGATCTGGTAAATGTAAATTTTACTTTGAAGATATTGGAGATTCCATTGGATATTTTTCCCAATAATGTAAAACTTTTTTGTAAAGATTTTTCAAAAACTTTTAGATCTTTTAAAGTTTTCAGAATGGTTTGAAATATATTTTTACATTCGAAAAGTACTCTTTTAATTTCAGTTAAAGAAGTGTTAAGGTAAATTATAGAAGTTAATTCCCTTGATGATTGCAAAGAGTTCGATTAAGAAGCTTTTTTGAGTAGAAGCACAAGATTTAAGTTTTGTATGATAATGCTGTAGCACTGTATCACGCAAAGTAAGTGATTCAGAAAATGGATGATTAAATAATACGGAAGGAGAGCTGACTTAGCGATGATGGTATTTTCTGTAACTGGTGCTCGTAGTACTGCTTTAGTTATAAGTGTTGGAGTTGTTGATGCTGAATCTGGAATTATCGTGGATTTAATATATATATCTTTTATACAATAAGGTCAAAAGTCCTTCGGTATTTTTTATTTTGTCTTCATACGTGGGGTCAGAAACGGTGGGAACATTTTCCCACCAGATGGTATACCCTGAATGGCGTGTATCTGGATCAATATATCGTTGCCATGATAACAGATCACTTTATTCGGTGTTTCAGGGATCAAGATCTTGAACCGTATTTTGGTGTGGATGTTTTGATTTGGGCGTTACTAGAAGCGGAAAATTATGAACATTTGTATTGTTGTTCGAGGAAGTAGATTTTTTTTGGTATCGAGTTGAAATTCTGAGACTGCAGAAATAATGTTGGGATACTTCTGAATTATTTTCGTCATGGCTTCTCTATTAGATTACCCATATAGAGATTCTTCACGCTGTGTCTCTCTCACCACTCCTCGATAAGGACAAATTGGATTTAAAGCACTATGGATTCGTTTATAATTTACAAACTTAGGTGAACAGAGAAGGGTATTTACATTGGGTACAGACTTTCAGTGAAGGACATAAAGTTGCTGCATGGTTAAAGTTTGGGCAGGAGAAGAATTGAATATGAATTTAATTTTTAAAGTCTTAAGGCAACTTTGGTTCAGACCGAATTTATGATGGTGGAATGATTTGGTGGATTGAAGAAAATGTGAGGAAACGGTAGAACTCCGAGAAAACCCACGCACAAGGTGCTTGTGCACCACAAAGCCCAAATGGCACGAGCTGGGTTTGAACTGACGACTCCAAGCGCCAGGGGTGAGCGCTCTAACCATTGATACATCACGACCCAGGCATTGGAGGGAAGAATTAACCTTTGGTTTGAGTTCTAATCGGAAAAGTTTATTACTTCCTGATCCGGCAAACTTTGTGTTTGAAAGTTAGGATAACCAGTGTTGTGTGTATATGAATAGAACTGTTATCCGGTTGTTTGTTTTGCTTTTTCTATACGCCTGACAGTAAAGACTTTAAAATGAGGATTTATTTTTGGCATTATTTCCTCACCAGATAATGAGAGTTCCACTCCATATACTAAACCGTGCCGGATTAATAAAAAATGACATATCTTTGCATTAACGTTTAATAAATCCAGTAAAGCAACATTGGTTGTAAAATAATTTGCTTGGATATTCTCGTTATGATAAACTCGTTCATCTGGAGCTGGGGATTTTCGGTCGTAGAAAAATGCGGTCAGGCCGTTTCACCGTAAGTGGCCGGGTTTCAGCACTCCAATGTTTAAGATAGCTATGAAAGAAATGGAATAACATCAGAATCAGAATTTCAGATATTTTGGACCCATTTGGTTTTCCTTGTATCCTTCAATACGTAGGGTTGTATTATACTTCGTTTCTAAACATTTCTTGTGGTGCACTTACTTATCAGTTCCTTCATCAAAAAGTAGCATACTTTATGGTTCGCTGATTAACTGGTTCTCGAGAGTGGTTCCCGGCCAACGCAGACCATAACTAAAAAATTATTCCTACATCACGGTATTGTCAAGTATCAGCAATGTTGTAAATTACCAGACGGAAAAGGAATGGAAAGAAAAATCATCGCTCATAGTTCTAACAAATTTCCAATCCATGATGCCAGTGCGGAATACAAGTCCATATACGCATGGCTTCTTTACAGAAACAGCCTTCGTAAAATACTCATCAATACCAACATGGCTCGATAGTCCAGTGGTTAGAATGAAGAGCAACAAATTAGAAGGTACAGGATTCAAATCTGGCTGCAGACAGATGGAAAATTTACAATCAACAACATGAAAGCAATGAACAAATTCCACTAAATGTGTATACTAATAGACAATTTTTCCGTTCTCCATTTTTGTCCATCAAAATTTCGCTCATAGGAATTGTCCCGTAGACATGCCCCGGGCAAAGATAGGATTTACAATGGACATATCTTTGAAATCCCATTATGTTACGCAATCATATCCTGCAGGCATCCCATGAAAATCCCAGTTTCGGGACCAAGCCGGACATTTAGTCGTCCCGTGGATGACCTCGAAAAGACTCATGGGATGAATGAGATGTCTCGTGGACATCTGAATGTCCCGGGTAGGACGTTCCTCAATCGTCCGTGGGACGTCGTTGTGCTAACTGGGGTTCTTTCTAGAACACGTAAGACTAAATATTGATTACGACCAGAGCTAATATTCTTCAATTAACGATAACTTGCAACTTGAATATTTACTTTAGGGCCATAGTTATGACAAATACCGAGTATAGCACGTAGAAATAATCGCCGATTTGGTAGTCGTGCGGTTTGGGCCCTAACCAAGCGAATCAAATATCCCGGGTTCAAACACAGGCTGCGGAATGGATGTTTGCCTGTGGATTTTAAAGATTTAACATCTAATTGACTCGTAACTGGTCCAAAGTATTTAGTTTCGAAAATGGCTCAAAAATACAAAATTAACAAATTTTACAATTTACGTAGAAATAATATCTTGTTGCAAATGATTTGTTGTGTATGATGGAAGTTATGTTCACTTTCTAATGTACCAATTCTTAATAAATATATTTTCTCTTTTGCTTTCTATGATCTCTTCTGTATCTTGTTCCTACATGCATTTGAAAGACAAAGTGTTTATCTCTATTCTCTTTCTGGAAAAGTGTTTACACCAGATTCCTTTACGTTAGTAACGAATGAAAAAGTACCTGAAAATAGAGAAAGGAGAAGAACAGTAAACAAAAATGAAAAATCATGACTCTTTTCTCATTAGACTTTTCCGCTTTAATAGCTTCATATGTTTTGAATCACATTCTTGGTAGGAGTTCCAAGAAGATGCACGTCAAAAGACATTCACTGGCTTCTTTCTTCACCTATTACTTTCAATTATCGGAAATGTGAAACAAGAAAACAAAGACAAAAGATAAATTAATTTGTTTTTGATGAATTCTCTATCCTGTTACCGTCTCTCGTTATGGACATGTAATGGAGTTTCCTTGGTAGCGTACGTTTTGAAATTGAGGGGGACCGACACTGACAGTGTGAGGAACTGCAGCCTCGTAACGAGGCGTTTGGTATAAACTATATGTGACATTCACTGGTGATCCCTCTTTTCTAACCCAGTTCTCACGGCAGTGTGGTGTCAATTCAGTTTACTTTCATTGCCTAAAGTTACCTGAACATGTTTCACTGTACTGTACTATACATTATCATAATCAGACAATTAAAGAAAAATGATTTTTTAACCGCTCGAAAACAAAAATCTCTTTTTCGCTCACTACAAAATCGCTTTTTTCCACTCTATCATATTTTTCCGCTCACTCCTATCAATTCCACACCAAACCTCATTTAGTAGATGGCTGGCGCAGCAATCGAAAGTTTCTGAAAAAATCGCAGGGCCGGCACGACTGAGGCTTTTCCCACGATTTTCACTCAGTTAAATCAGGCAGACACTAGGATGGTACCTACTAACTAAGCCTTGGCCAACCACCTTCCAACATCCTCGTCCCAACTCTATCCCAGCCCAAGCCTGAGATGACTAAAGGCCATAAAGTAAACATCAATTTCTATTCTACCGAAAAGGTGTGTTTTATTATTTGATGTACTTATAAAATAATTAATCTATCTGACATACTATGAATCGTAACATAATAAATAAATAAAAAATTACACCATTAATATAAGTTATAACATTACATTAAATTGAAAATTGTTGTCAATGTTGACAGAAGTCAAAGATTTGTAATAGATCATTAACTTAAAATATATGAAAATCTTACCAATGAATATATTCTGATATTTCCAAATAAAATAAATCCACAATGCTCGGATTCTCACTACAGTAGCATGAAGCAGCTATTAGTGTTAAAATGTCACAAATATTTCTTCATTTTGACAATGAAAGTCCGGTTTACGCTATGCTACAGGGGGAAGCTCACGATTGTGCTAGAGGGTCTTCAGTCCCCTTTGCCCTACCTAATCATAGTCTGATGCAAAGATCTCTAAAGGTCATAACTAAAATTCAAGTCGGAAAGAAAGCCTTGACGATCTAATGCTTTGGTATAAATTTTTTGAAATCCCCGCCCAATTCTTGTTCTCTAATACAATGATCATTACAACGAAGTTTCGTTATAACGAAACAAAATCGCGAATCCTGCAAAATTTGTAATAACGGAATTTTACCTCTACAAGCATTATACTTTACACATAAACGTAAGGTTGCTTAATATAATATAGGTAATTTAGTATTACTATTAAATAGAAACACAAAACTTAACATAAAACGCCTTAAAAGTATAAACTTGCACAAGCACTTATAACCTGTGCCTGTTTAGAAGACAATTGCAAAAACTTCACGTAAATCAATACTTTTAGAAAAGTACAAGAGTTGTTCAACAACCAATGAATTATGACCATTACAAATCATATTTTTGTTAGAAAACAAGGAACAGAATGGAACTTTTTATAAAGTTTTGTAATATCGTCGATATTATGCACAGCGATGCCATTGCCACCTAGCGAACCTTGTATTATAAAGACTCCCAGCAGACCTCGTGGCTACGATACGAACTATCAAAGCTTCCTCACTAGAGCGCGAAATATAGAACAAAAGACCAATTTTTTTTCAATATATTATTGACAATGTTTATGAATTTTCTCATTTGACTGTTTATGGATACCAACAGAAATATGCATACAACCGGGGCTCACAATTAGATTACAAAAACATATAAATAAATCAGTTACAAATAGAATTTGTATTTTTTATATCGCCCTACCCATTCATTTGATCTGTCTTTTTGTTTTACAGTCCATGATAAACTAAGACCATTCGATTTAGGTAACCAGACGTCCCGTCGGGACAGTACCTTTTTAACACGTTTTTATTAACTTGCTTTCTTGTCCGTTATACATTTTGCAATCGATTTTAAACTCACTTTCCATAATCCGATATCTTTGAAATTTTGTAAACTTGCTTGCTTGTTTACAAGTTTGTCGTAGTCTAGCGCGGAGACATCTCAGCGCAACCTAAAATTAGCGACATCGCGGCGCAGGTGACGTCATCTCTTTTCTTCGAGTAGTCTTCTTTACATTCCTTAGAATCAGTGATACCATATCTAGTCATGTTGTACAAAAACTTTCGTATAATTTTGACAGCTGAAATTTGGATTTAATTTGATGATCAAACGGCCAAAACCGTTTCCTTCAAAGCAGAGACTCTTAGCCGGCCAAAACAGGTTCCAGGAAACACCACGTGGAGGTGATCTCTATCGTTCCCCTTCTTTTATTCTTTTTTCATCGTTAGCTACAGTAAAGTTGTGGATATATACGATTATATCGTACGATTATATATAGTTTGGCTATGTTTGAATGTAGCCACAAATTAGTAGAAACGATTGAATAACTGCCCTACTTCTTCGGATATCTTCGAAATGGGTGTATCTTCTTCTCTCGCTCGTCAGGTATACAATTATATGGTGACTCACTTGAAACCTCAGTATTTCGTAGAAATTCGTCCTTGGCATCCACCCCTCGACATCTCCAATGAGTTATATTCTCCTTATTGACGCGATCAATTCGGTGACTATAACCACTGAAGATGGCATAAGGTTTTCCCACAATTGTTTCAGTCAAGTCCATACTGTTCTGGAAGGCAAACGTAAATATGACTTACTCTCTTAAAGTGTTAATGAAAAATTAATAAAGCAATAATTGAAAATGTGA
The DNA here is from genome assembly GCA_022664845.1 of Lepisma saccharinum. Classification (NCBI taxonomy): domain Eukaryota; kingdom Metazoa; phylum Arthropoda; class Insecta; order Zygentoma; family Lepismatidae; genus Lepisma; species Lepisma saccharinum. The sequence goes on along the minus strand of JAGDQP010056798.1, from coordinate 302 downwards.
AAGTGATCTAAATGTATACGAAAAGCAAGAGCAGTCCATCCACAATGCATACAAGGCTGTTCCGCAGAGAAAATATAACTCTCAATTGGATACACTGATTTGTTACCTTGCCAACATTTTTAGCAGTTGTTTAGCACTTCTGGCGATAATGGGTGAGGGTTGCGCTGGGATGTCAACACGCTGAAGTGTCCCGAACCCTTTGTTTACGCACCAGACAATGACCAGGCACGTAGCCAGAAGTTGGTTTGGGGTGGATGGGTGAGAGACCTCTCTGGGTGTGAAATTTACGTAAATTGCATATA
>JAGDQP010056797.1:0-12866 GCA_022664845.1 Lepisma saccharinum | reverse complement strand
CTATGGTGAAAGTCCCTCACACGTAGGGAACCAACTGGAAATTGACAAATGCTGGATAAATCTCCGAAAAAAGCAGGACTAAAAACTCCCGGACAATTGTATTTGCAGGAATGGACATTTTTTATTGGCAGAAGCACGTAGTGAAATCCATAAACAGAAACGTAAAACAGCAAATATAACTCATCCGCTTCTTGGAAAAAATTATCGAGTGCGATATATCGACAGTACTACCAGCCACGCACCCTAACAGCTATTAAATAGCCACAAATTAACACTCCTGACCATCGAGTTTACAGTCAATAGCACAAACAATGCAAGCGCTGATCTAATAAACCTTGCTCATTTTGTTTATTCAAATGGCGGTCTTTTTCAAGAAAATACCAAATGCCAGTCTGACATTACTAGAAAGGTTAAAAAGCCGGACATGTCCGGTAGAACCCGGACTGTTGATAAAAACTACTCACGCGTCCCTAGGCAAACATTCTTTTGGGTTAGGGGATGAGAAGGTGAATGCTGTGATGTACTGGGGCACAGCATTCACCTATTGAAACCCACGGAAGACCTCAACTGCCTACCCAGTGCATATCCAAAATCCTCGACCGCCTGAATCACTAGATTAATTTCCGTTTGGGCCATTTTAGTAACCAAGGACTTCGGCTCGTCTCGAATTTATTAGCTTTCAAATTTCTAGAACCCACAAACATCCATGCTCCAGCCGGGATCTTAACCTCAAAACCTCGGTGACGATGCTGGCCTGACTGACACCTGAGACCACATGGCTACAGCGAACGACAGGTATTTTCCGATTCCTCTTTTTAACCAATATTCCTGCGAAATACGTTTTAATACAGAGTAAAATAGTTTCAAGAAAACTGTATTTCCATCTCTAACACATTTAGAAACGGATTTTTCTTGAGATTAGTCACGAAGTATTCCACTCAAAATCATGAACATGGTAACTTCCAAAGTTCCAACTCAAATCCCGACGTAGATATATATTTTATAAATAAAGAGAAAGAAGTTTGCGACAAGCAATTATAATCATTAGTTTACGGGAGTGGGGTAAATTAACGCTTACAGTGTATATAAAGAACTATTAACATGAATTCGTATTAAGGTTAATGTAAAGCAACGATCTCCAACAAAAGATGGCAGCACTACCTCCGTGTATTTTTATCGTCGCACGAAATTTCAATGCTGCTGCTACAAATTCAAGCCTCCTAGAGAGTTCAGACTTTCAGGGAAGAAAGTTCATAACCAATTCAAGAGTTCGATCAATGCCGATTTTTTTTATTATTTTATTTTTTGTTCATTGTTATACGTTTTGATATTTACAACAACAATCAAGCGATTTCAACAAAGAAAAACGAAAATAAAAAAATCGGCATTGATCGAATCCTTGAATTGGTTATGAACTTTCTTTCCTGAAAGTTTGAACTCTCTAGGCTCGAATTTGTAGCAGCAGCATTGAAATTTCGTGCAACGATAAAAATACATTAGAGTTATACGGAGGTAGTTCTGCCATCTTTTGTTGGAGGTCGTTGCTTTACATTAACCTTAAGCAAGGAACAAAAATACTAATTTACTCTGTGCCTTAAGCGAGCAACGTGTATACCAAGGACTGGGTCAACTGTGTAAAGCAGCTCAGATGGCGCGGACGGAATCGAACTGATGACTTCTGACACCTGAGACGAACCCAGCAATAAAGAACTAAGCCAGAATGAGTTAATGAATATACCAGATGGTAAATTATGATTTGAAATATTTGTCATAATATCACTGAAGTCTAACATAACTTGCGTTAGAAAAAGCTGGCCTCCGTTACTGCGAGATATGCTAAACTTGGAACAACACCCAATTCTTTCAAAATACTTTCTTTAGTAAAGCCCTACTTGTAATTTAACACAAAAGACACTTCGACACACACTATGACAAAGCGAAAAGATAAATTATGCTTTCAAAGACCGTGATAAATTACCTTTAACACAACAGCTAAGATTACCTACATCAGGCGCCTATAGAAATTTCTCTGACGTTGATGCATTTGCAAAATTCAACTTGTTAATCAATCATAATCAATAAAGAAGGTTACACAGACAATGTTCTTTCCTTGCACTATATTCACATTCGTAGTTATCTTTAGAACTGTTTCTCTAAGAGACAAAAACTCGAACTTAAGAATTTACTGTAACCTACTATAACACAAATTTATCCTGCTCTGTTTTTATATACGTAACAAGAGCAGGGTACCTGTAAGATACTTGTAATTATTAATTTAAAGACTTGGAGAATTTTCCAAAACTGCTAGACAGGAGCAGACTTAGCTCCAATTGTAAGTTTCCAGAACGGAATCCCGACCAGATTTTGTCACTTCGTATCTGGGAGTTGAATTTATCCTAGATTACAAAGGCGGTCTGTATCAAACGTTATTACAAAGGCGTAGTCTTACAAACTACTTTAGAAAATAATAAACACACACATTTTTTTTAACGTATGTCATAAGCTTTAAAGCAACCTTTACAGAGTTTTGAATGACATATCTAGTTGACTTTGCACTCACAGCAGATACTGGCTTGATACATCCCTTCAACAATAGTCGAGTAGTCTGTCAGACGACGCCTGTGTAATCTATTTTGTCCACTGTACTTCGTAAGCAACGTTGGAAGTAACGCAAACACAAAGCCGTGGTCTACTAGACGACGTGAATTAAAAATGACACAGAAAGAAAGCGAGTAGGAAGGCAACGAAACTTGACCTTCACTACCTATCCACGCACTGAAGGTACACGGAGTATGGAAGGTGTGTACCTAGTGGAAGAGGGTGGGGAGATTTCAGCACTAGTCGCGTAGTCTGTCAGACGATGCCTTTGTAATCTAGGGTTAAAGGGGGGGTGATGTTAATTGATTGTGTTTACATTCAGGAGTATATAAAGCAGGGCTGCAGTCGCGGAGGTATACTCCGTATACCTTCTGATGGCTGCTAATGGAAGCATGAATCAAAAGTTAATGGAAACATGGTCCCCGCTTGAAGATTCACAATCTTAGCGTATACCATGTGCAAATTCTTCGATTACATCACTGTTGTAAAGGCGCTTGCTGATCTACATGTTCGACAGTGTAATAGGAAAAAAATCCGTAAGCTGTTCTGGTACTCTCCCTCGAACGTTATCCCATTTAAAAAGCATTGAAATGTTTTTTTTTTTCTTTAAATTTCTCCCTTATTTTTAATGTTATAAACTTCAAACTTTACCCACATCTAGAGGAGATACATATCTATGAATGGTATGTCTCATATTTTCAATATCTAATAAGTCAGTTCAGGTTTTTGACTTTAAAAAAGTGGCAACAGTTAGATTTTCATAGCTTGGGCTGGCGTGTCCCTTCAGCCTATTCAAGCGATAGTGTTCGGTTTCCCGTCCCTGCCTCGCGAAGATCCCTCGCTCAAGTTCTATAGATCAGATGGCTGATCATCCAGACCTCAAAACAAGGCTTTTTTCTTTCAACTTGCATAGCCAATGTCCAGTGATGATTTCAGAACATTTCTCTCGAGGGAATTTCAATACAAATTGAGTGATAAAATTATCAAAAACAATTTTTATTTCTTGTGTACAGATAGGAATGAATGAATATCTAGTTCAGAGTCCCACGGTTGTGTCTCCTTGCGGCGAAAGGAGACAAATGAAACTGATGAAAATCTGGTGGAATCACAAATTGAGAGGAAGCAGGAGAACCCCGAGAAAACCCAGGAGCACGGTGTTGTCCACCATAAGCCTACATGGTTGGATCGGCCCAGGGACGAGCCAAGGACCTTTACATCCCTTTCAAAAACCGTATTTAACGTCCCAAGTGGGAATAAGCAAAACTTCATCGCTAATGATTACAGACATAGCAACATCGTTGGATTATAATTTATTTTATGTATACAATAAAAACAAGAGAAAAGTTCTAATTACTTTTATTCACATATTTTTCACTACATCACGACTAGATATATAAATAGTATTTTCTTCACAAAGATTAGTACTCGAAAACTGCACTAATACACTCATTGTATTAAAACCCGCACAGTGGTCACTCATGTTGTTGCAAGGTTGCCACATAGTTCAATTTCTGGACTTAACGTTTCTAAGAGCTGCTAAAGAGTACGGTCAGATTATAACTGACAGTGTACTATTCGTTAGCATAAGTTTCTCGAGTAGTGTAAAATAAATAAATGTTCCCAATCTACAAATTGTAGGCATTGTACCATGTCGGTAAAATATACAGGCTAGGCTTCAAAGAAGATTAAAAAGATAAATTGATATCCGAAAACTCCCAAAATAAGCATTCAAGATGTGACAGCAGGAAAAGGAAACACAGGTACTGGTGTAATAACGCGCCGGAAGCTTCTGAAAGGTCTTATGGAGAACGTATTATCGTGATTTTCTACGTTTCTTCGGTGAGAGGTTCGAGGCGCTACCATCGCATGTAGGCTACAGCTTCAAAGACTAGCTTGTTTTTGCTTCCAGCAAAGAGATTCTACACCGCTGCTGTGGCAGGCAGCTTGTGCACGTGATAACCAATCAGTGGGCTGATGTCAATCAGTTATCTTTCAATCGCCTCGACACGTGTGCTGCTTTGTAAATTGTGAAAAGTTGGTGTCGCTACAAGCGTAAACTTGATACATACTTATACTACTGATATACCTACACATCTTTCCGTAAAGGTTACGATCACTATTAATGACAATATCCCATTCACCCGTCAATACTGACGGGTCACAATCAGAATGCCCAGGTAGGTGCACGTCATTATACCATCATTATTAAAGAATCACAGCACAGGATAAACTTTTACACGATCAGAATTACTGTCATTCCTTGAAAGTAACGTCGTTATTACTGAATGTGTAAAGTGCCTATTAAAGTGTGTTAGAAATTCCATTTATTTCCGAATCTTTCTAACAACGCTTTACATGAATAAACACGCAAAGTAAACGTGAAAAATATAAGTATATACATGAGCAATTATCTTATTGGAAAAAATGTAACTCAAGGTAAAAAGTTGATCTCGAACAAGGAAAAGATACGTGTAAATGAAACTGCGTTATCTCCATTAAGTTCACGACAATTTTAAGTAGATGGCAGCACCACAGAATTCGTAGTAATTTTACTAACTTAAGATCTTACTACTTCTGTTCGTTCGTGTAATTATTACAAGTACAACATGATGTGATTACTGTTTCTAAGTTTATTTAAATCTTTTCACTTTTTTTTTATTTTATTTTTTTTTAAATTTAAATAGCTCCTGGTACTGAAACAGCTTCTATGTTAGTCTTCCTTTACCAGCAAAAACTAAAGTACAATTCAGAAATATCTGGTGTTCCTTTTGCGGAATATAGCCATGGAAAATAAGCAATTACAATAACTTGTAATAATTTTGAAATGGAAAGAAGATATGGCGTTACTTACGGTATATTTTACAGAGGAATGTTAACATGTAGGAAACTTCTACGCTACATTCTTCGATACACGATGAATGGTTTCAGAGTTATATAAGCCGCAATGAACTTCGATAAACAAACAATTTACAATGTTTCTACGTGTCAACTTTCCTTCAAAATTATGTCTGTCTTTTCCTTTCTTCCTAAGTAATTGCAAATTTTATAATCGCAATTGCCTCTTTTCTCCAGGCTACATCTTCCTATCAATTTGGGAACCCCTATGACAATTTCCACAGGACTATTTTGGAGCCGCGGTTATTCAGTGGTAGAGCGCTCACTTCTGGTCCGCGGGGTCCCTAGTTCGATTCCGGATCGTGCCATGCGTGTGGGCTTTGTGGTGAACAAAAACCGTGTGGGGGGAGGTTCTCTCGTTTATTTATTACACCAATTCTTCCATTATCATCCATTAAGTCTGACCCAAAGTTGCCTAAAGGTCTTAGATAAAATTCAGTTCAACGAGAGTCATTTAATACAATCAAATCAATAGTATAGATACGCAGCTTTGCATTTTCATCCTTCAGCATACATATAGGCCTAAGTAAACTTTGTATTTCCATCAAGTATAAATTGTTTTAAGCAGTTTATGAAGAAACTGAATAATTTCATACAAATACATTTTACGTAATCAAAAATAGGTAATGTTACGAAACTTTTTTTTTTTTTTTTTGTAAACAAAAACTGAGTTTGTGTGTTTGTGTTCGTTCCCTCCTACAGACTACGCCCCTGGACTGAGGGCAGGAAGGACAAACATGAGAACTGGACGAGCTTTGTTGCTTCGTGTATGGAGACTATAGCAGCATTTGTACTATATACAGAAATGTCCACGCCAATGTCGGGATAATGCCTATAACGTGTGCTTTCTCCAGCAGTTCTGGTGGCGGGGGATATCACCACTCACGCTAAGGGTAAGTTTCTATTATAGGTACGAATAGAATGTCAAGAAATGGAAATATGTAAATCAACCGAAAGGTTTCAAACTAAAAAACAAACAATACTCACAAATGAACCCAGTTCGGAATACCATTGGAGGGCTCAGGCGCGGATACAGAGGATGGGAGGCGATCGCCCTCCGAGATCCTCATTGATATAGCCATTTTTACACACACAAAAACGGCGTGAGTGACGCAGAATCTGTTATCACTGAGAGGCCTTTTATGCAAACACGTTTCACACGCGACTTGAAAGAAGCACAAACATTGCGTTTTGTACAACAATGGAAGTGAATTGGTGTGTTTATGCAAATGTGGCCCGGTTTTATGCTGCGGCGGTCTGAAAATCAGCAGTTTGTGTTCTATACAACGCGAGAAGATAAACAATGATAATGTTGACATTTTTTTAGGTTGTTTTTCCTCCACAGTGTTGCCAGGCGTTCTTAGGCCAGTTACTTAGAGACGTTTCCTTATATCTTGTGCGCAAAACGCACTGGCAACACCACCATCTTCATTTTTCTTCCTTCGTATTTTTTCTTTTCTTTTCTCCTCCCAGCTATACAAGCGATATGTTGTAAGTGATAATTGATAAGAAGGTACAAAAGGAAACTCGTAGCAGCCTGATTCCAAGTTGCGTGAGGCAAAACGTCAAGCATAAAAGGTGTCTGAGAGTGCTCGAATTCAAACAGTAACTGTGCTATAAATAAAAAGGAGTGCTGTAAACAACAAATATAAAGATTGTGTTCAAACGAACACACAAAAATTGACAGCTGTCGTGATCGGAACTAACGCCCAGATCTCCCAGTTGACGGCTGGGTATGCTATCCACTCGCCACGGTACATATTAATGTGTACAGTCTCGACTCTCTCCTAGCTTCTCATTGCTGGTTACGGAAACCCAGGCACCAGCCATGAGGAACTAGGAGATCCAGTTTCGAATCCTGGTCACGGCGGTGGTCATTTTTTCTGTGTTAATACAAGATTTACCGTACACAAGGCTATCTGCGAAAAAGGATTCGCAGATATATGGATTCGTGTGCAATAATAGTGAGTGGATTAATATAAAGATCTGTGGTAGGGCACAAAAATAAATACTGTGTGTTTTTAGCACTAGTTATATAAATATTCTATCATGGAGGGTGACTGGCTAATGTTAACAAAAATAACCAACCGTTAACGATTCGTTCGTTAAACATGGAATCGAAAGGAGGTTTAGTGATTCGTTACATGCTGAACGAAATCTACCGAATTATGTGATATGTCTGTAATACGTAATATTACAATATGCTGTCTTTTGTTAATAAAAGTAACTCCAAATTTATTTTAAAAAATGAAAGAATTCTTCGATCTCAATCCTTTCTACTTTCCACTGAATCACTCCTTCCGAAACTTGGCTCTGGGTACGCCACTGGGAGGACTTTGCACCCTCTCTGCAATGTCTGACAAATTAAAATTTTGAACCAAGGAATTTCACTGTTACGGTATTTCATTTACTGAATATTTTTCTTTCCCTTTCAACAGGAACAATCTTCCAATGAAATCAGACAAGCTTTTTATATCAAACGTTAAGACGGATCAACTTCACAAATAAACCCCCCTCTTTCGTCTTTAACTTGCATTTAACACCGATCGATTTGTAGAAGATAGTCATACTGCAATGTTGATGCATCTTCGTTCAAAGAAATGGTTTCATGGCGTTCTTGTGAGGTTAATCAATGAAAAGACGCAGAACAAAGCAGTTCCCGGAAAAAAACGAGACGGAAAATCGATCCTTGCACGTGTCCTAGAAACGGCAGAGAGAAATTTCCACTCGAGATGCTGGTCTATCAACATGTTCAGTGTGGCTAATATAAGGAAATAAAGAAGAGGAAAAAAAGCCACTTGTGTAGCGGAACTCCATGCTGCGTAATGTTGCATGACTAACTTTCATTATAACGTATTCGTTTTGTGCACAAACAGATCAAGTTCATGTAGGCTGTACTTAAGATCTGTAACAAACTTTGCAGCTAATGAAATAAACACGATTCATTAGATCTAAACGGGCAAAGCATTTCTCCCTGAAGCGTTCTACTAGTTCTTATACTTGAGATTCATGGATACCCTTGAGTAACAATATTTATATTAATATTCTCACAGGGGAGAAGCCCGCTTTGTTATCTCGGATTATAGAGATGTTGCCCACGAGATGAGACAGAGCTTTAGTAAAATACAAGATACAACTTTTCGACATGAGAAAGTCTCAATCTCGTCTCGTGGACAACAACAGATTTCCATGAGAGCTTCCTTTACGGTCCCTTTTATGCACGCCGTTCCTCTCGCGCGACATGAAGTCAGCAGAAGCCGTTCGTTCTATAAAAACAATAAAACCAAATGGGTATATGCTTCGACATTTTCTTCTTCCGCGTTTTGAAAAACAGGCTGTTGTGTTCTAGAGAACGCGTGGCGTTTGTTTATGTAAACAGAAGCTGGTGTCACGCGTTTCCGAGTTCAGTTGTTCAAAGGTTTCCCTATCGCATGAAAAAAAAAAAAACGCCAACAACACTACCCAACTACTTTTTTTTACTTTTGTGCACTTACGTAACACTCCGTAGCGTGCCTTCTGGCAACGGGAAACAAACCGCCATGGATAGACCCGGTGCCCCGTTTCAGCTCAGATTACTTCCACGAACCACAATCTCAATATACTCGTGCACTGTCGAAGTCATTTCGTAAGTTGAAGCCACACGTTTTAACAACACCCATCTCGCATTTTATAGCTTATATCCCCCTTAAAATAAAAGACTCGAACAATAGTACGCGGTTGTTTAATACGTCAGTGTACAAAGTTACACAATGTTCAATTTGAATCTATTTGTAGTATTTAGGCATCTATGATTCAGGACGAGATAGGGACGGGGATGGATGTGGGTAGGAGCCAGCCAGGGCCTAAGCCGAAGGTACCATCCACGCATTTGCCTTGTGTGACTATGGAAAAACTCTGACGCAGATCTAGGCGTAGGATTGGGGAATTGTATTTGAGTGTCACGGGATTATGTCCCTTTAAAAAGGTTGCTCAGGGCAGGAGAGAAAATCCAACTTTGAATTACTATCAGGGAGAACAGTATTTTCAATGTTTCATAATATGCATAATTTGCAACATTGTGTTCTGTGGTTCATCACTAGCGTGTATTATCACTAGAGAAACGGGATTCCAATAAACCATTGTCTCGTATATATAGCAATTCAAAATGTATAAAAAATGTTATAACAATAGGTTGGAAACACTGACTAGTTGAAATCACATTTTAACTTTTAATATTCATAGAATTGAAACTGCCAAAAATTTAAATTTTTAATTCACTTTAAATTTATTCTGTTTTATTTACTATTGTTAAGTAGTAGAACTCCGGCTTCAAGTATCTGGAAAACGAAGGAGAATTCACCCCAAATTTAAATGAGCTCCTGGTGTCAGGAGCTCACACTCAATTTGATTTGGATTTATTAGTCCATCACTCTGTATTTGTTAAAACACACACAATTTTTTCTACTTCTTTATGACAATTATTAAAAATACAAGAATATATATTCAAGACTTCACAAGGAACAGCTATGATCACGATAATCGAATAACCAAATAAGCGAAAGTTGTCCAGTGACCATTTGAGGGTCAGTACTGTCAAAACTCATGGTTATTCAAAAACGAGGCCCTGCACAATGAAGGTAAATACCTTGAAGTAGTTAGCAATAGCAAAAACTTTATCAATATATTTATGTTATGTTCCGAGTTAAAAATGAAAGTACTCGTACTAAACCAGAAGAGATGTCAGGATGCTCGAGATTCATGGTCATTCATCTAAGGTCATCCAAGGTCAAAAGGTAATGTCTCGTTCAACATGTGAATTTCCTTTTACAACAAGGTGATACACAAACGCTGTTTAATTTACTGTACTATTATGACAGGAGAAACCTATGAGGAAATGCATCGTGGAGCTAAGAGGAAGAAGGTGAAGAGATGTAAATGTTTCTCGGAAGTAAGCTACGGGGTTTCCTCTCTAACGCTGAGCATCTTCCTGGAACAGGGGAAAAAACGAAAGGTTATATAATGCATACGAAAACACTTTCCAACATTAATTTCTCTTACTTCCTATACAGGTGTAGTTACACTGGAATATTTACACGGAAAACACACGCACTATAGTCTGGTAGACACGCCAATAAACCTTGCACCGTGGTTGATCAGTCTCAGTCTCTCTCTCTCTCTCTCTCTCTCTCTCTCAGTGTGTATCTCTCTCTCTGTCTCTCTCTCTCTCTCTCTCCGTGTTGCATTTTCTGACTTACGTGAGCATGCTGTATGTAAATGGACGAGATGTCACCTACCACCTATTCAGCACTGGACAATTTGATTTATGGTCTCATGTGTGCATCTCTCTTTGCATTTTCGTACTTACAATGTCCCTCAAAGTATACATTTCGAGAACCGAGATGGAATGTGGATTCAAGAAATCATGGGGAGGTGAACCTTATTTCTTTCTACAGACAACAGATTCCTAAAAACGATTTGTTTACGAAGGGCGGGGGCCGAAGAAGCAGAATACAGATATGCAAAGATATAACTACCGCACTCGATCTTAAAACTGTCTGGTTATGATGAATTGCTGAATGTCAGAACTAATATTTATTTTTGAACAAACGCGGACAATATGTCTCACAAAATAAGAAAGAGATTGACAGATATAACTAAGAGCAGGAAAACGCAAAGCATAAATAAACTTTTCAAACACAATTTATCAGCTTGAAATGCACTTGAAAAATAAGATAAATAGTCTTCATCTATATTATTTTCAGTTTCCTACACATCGCTACAATATATTAGTATGCGTCATTCAAGCATTAAGCTGATGCAACCTCGATCGATGGCGTTTGGAAAGAAAAGGAACTGTGCTTCAGCGTGGCTACTTGCTAATGTTGCCAGCCCCCAAATGAGAAAAAACGGACATCGCTATTTCTCCTCCATCTCAGTAATTACAACCAACAACCAAAACATTCTGAACATGTTTAAAACAGGTTCACTTACAGTGTCCCATCTGAAAGTCTGTCACGAGCTAAATAAAAACCACATATCGTCCCGCAATGTGACCATCAAATTCATATACAGCTACTGAAGCTTCCAGACAATGTAATTGTAGCCCCACATTATTCTACAAATAATACCTTGCAGTTAATGAGTTATTCTGTGTAACCAGTGTTGCACAGCCTGGTGAAGATTCTAAGTTGAACTGCACAATTTTCTGTGGGTACAGTGACTATGAATCTTGTGCAAATACACCTTTATGAAAACTTGAGATATCTATTCTAGGAAGCAAAGTGATACAAAAGATGTATATTTCTCCTCCTTATGAATTTGAATTTTATTTATAACATTTAGGTATCTTTGGCCCAGGACTCCTGTTTACGTGGCGCAATTCAAGCTAAGAAATAACATTATAAATCAATATGGAATGCCCTATCGGCAAATCAATGAGATGATTTATTGAAATTATCAGCTGTGGTTTTTTTTCTCCTTTCCTCCCATTTCTTAATACATGAATTATTCAGAAATAAAATATGGTAGCACACTCCGTATTCCTTCCACATGTATACTGTCAGGAGCTACACTTCTCAGTGACGTATTTAGGATGAATCATGGGGAGTTCGGATCCCTCCCGACATTCAAATTTATATGTAAAACAAGTGTAATTTTAGGATTAGTTTAGAGACAGACTGAACATGGACCACCTCCAAACCTCTCAAAAAGTCCTTGAACGCCTCCGAAACTCTAAGATACATCTCTTCACTCCCTCTTTTGTTTGGTGGGTGAGGACGCCCTCTCTGTGGTCCAGTCAGTAACGTCACGAACTTACCTACCCCGGAGACGCATGTGGGGAAGACCCTGCTACCGGCCATCCTGTTTCACCAGGCGAACGCTGATACGGTACTGCAACTGAGACCCTGTCGTTTTCCGGAAGAGTGATAGCCCAGGGACATCATCACTCAGATGTAAGGGACGTAGGCCATAGTTGCCAGTACAACCCAAAAACAAATGAAAAGAAAAACTCCCTATATGGTAAGTAATTAGAAAAAATAGGCATAGATTCGAATAACTTATACTGTAGATTTGCATATAAGGAAATGTGATGTCACTCCGTTAACCGAAAAAGCACTAATAATAGTCTAATATTCATACAAATGTACCCTAAAGTACATAGTCCAAACTTTCTTATGCGTACCCTTTTCTTTGGTTAATAAACTTGTTTCTAGAAAAGTAAAATAATAATATTAAAATAAAAAAAAAGTAAAAAAAAAAAAATAAAAAAATATGCGCCCCCTACAACCACTTACAATGCTCCTCCTGAGACACCCTGAGGGGGGTAACTACCTCGCGAGATATTGCATAAAGACCTCTTCCAAAATCGATAGAAAACAAAATGTACAGGATCT
>JAGDQP010056795.1:414-12866 GCA_022664845.1 Lepisma saccharinum | reverse complement strand
AAAAAATCAGTCTGTCTTTGTTGATAAGCCCTCGTACAATGGTTGTCACTTCTTAGTGTATTTTGTACGGATGATATGCAGCAATGGCATACTGATAGTGAAAATGGATTCAATGTTTTATAAGAAAACTATATATCGCGTTTGAGCCTCCTCGGGCACTGTTGATTTTTTGTTTAAATTTGGAAATTTGAACCCTCTTATCTCAACAATTATTAATGATAGGTTCACCATAGCAACATTTTCATTTTTGCAATCGTTGAAAACATAAATTTAAAATTTAAAAAAAAATATTTGTTTCCAAAATTTAAAACTTTGAACCCTCATATTTCGAGAACGGGCAAAACTAATATTTTATCCCCTCTACAATAGCATTCCAGGTTATTATAAAGAACCTATATAACAAGTTTCAGCCCTCTAGAACAATGTTGATTTTTTGTCAAAATTTGGAACTTTGAACAATCTCGAACAAGGTTAATGATAAGTTCACAATTTCACCATTTTCGTTCTTACCATCCTTGAATACATATACATTTAGACTTGTATAAATCTTGATTTTTTTTCAAAATTTGAAACTTGGAGCCCTCATATCTCGAGACGATTCGAGATAGATCAAAGATAACATCATTTTTAGGTAGGATTTCCTGTCGATGAATTGTACCTATATGTTGTTATAAGGAACCTATATATCGAGTTTCAGCCACCTAGAACAATGTTCATTTTTCAGTGAAAATGAACAATCCTGGATGCCTCATATCTCAAATATCGTTAAGGTGAAATAATAGTTCATTTTCCACTTACTTAAACTTATTTCAGATCTGGGAAGGTTTTTTGTTTTGAAAATAAAAGCAAGAGGAAAATATTTTTTTCTGATCGTAATTTTATTAGTTCTATTCGTCTTTGCAATTCAAAGTACGTTTCGACTCGAGAGCGCCCGAAAATTAATGTCTGTTGTCAGCCCAGAACGAATGACACGCACCGATAAGCCTCTCCATTGCGACATGACAGGGAGTTTGATGTACTAGTAAAACCTATTCAATGCGTTGAACGTTGTGGTGAATTACCATCTCCTTCTCGTACTCTTATCTCCCTCCCTCTCGCAGTACAAGTCGTTCTTTTCTGCGAGGAAATCTGTTCGCATAACGTTCCATTATGCTTGATCATATATCGTCGACCATCCATTTTTTCCCAGTGCTTTGTGACAGATTTGCATTCATAATTTTCGGTGCTTTTGTCCTAACTCTCCGTTTTTCAGACCCAGGGGCAGAATATGTCACACATACGTCAGCTTAATTAGATCTAAAGTCAGGCCTGCTTGCGTTTCTTTATGTTCCGTTTTTAATGTGATATTTCTCTCTCATACACACACACACACACACACACAGATGGGTGTGCATGTAAAACCCCATTACGCGGTAAGGAGCTCGAGTTCCTCCTAGTTAATACAACAGGAAAAGTGTAAAAGAAACAAAATAAACGAACAGAAAAGCATCGGTTGTAATGCAGGTTCATGTACCCTTTCTCTCTCTCTCTCTCTCAGCTGGTTTCCTTTAGGAATGGATCAACAATCCTTTGAATAGAACTGGAAACGCTCCCTTTCGCCACCTCTTAGTATAAGCGAATAGGCAGCCCTCGAGCAAAGAAATGGAAGAGATGGCGATTCATATACTTAGGAAAGTCTCTTCCAAAGCAAACCTGCTACGAAAGAATGAGCAAAAGAAGACAAATGGTCTGTCATTTCGTTTCCCTTGCCCTAAAACTCTCATAAAATGAACAAACAAAGATGTAATTAGCAAAAAGTGCAATTTAACACATAGTATCCAGTTAGTATAGCTACACTCGTAAAAAACTGCAGTTATTTTCTCCTCATGGACGCAGTAATCGAAAAAAGTTAAAAACAATAGTAACAGAAAAAGTACACTTTATAATGATTCACACTGCCGATTAAGCGTACAGCTATTTGAACACAGATGTGTTTTAGTAAAATAAGATGTAATTACATCAAAGCAGAACAAATAAGCAAAATACATGTAATATCGCATATGCCATGATGACACTAATACCAAATGTTGTATTAAACGTTAAACAAGCCTGTTAAGTGGAAAATAGTAACAGAAATGCTAATTACATTACGATATCTGCAAAACTCGCAAGACATAGCGAATAATAACTGCAGATGTATACCAGAGTAGCTATATTATTAAGGAAATATAGTGTACATAAACAAAAACTCTAACAATAGACCTATGATTTCCGGGAGGGGGTGTAACCGCATACAGACATCCATTAATTATTACAGCTAGCAATTAGCGGCTTGCCACAAGTATACCACCCCAAACCAAGAACATCGCGTAACAATATGAGCTCCATCGCTTTGAAAATAAAGTGTTGCAATCACATTTTTTAGAGGTTTTATTAATATTTTATTAAAAGTAACCAAAATCTAGTCAATTTATAGGGAGGTGTCACTTTAATCAAACAAATAATTGTACCAATCTTACTACTGAGTGATCACCACTAATGTTTAACCTTGCGTTTGAATATATCATTCTAAATATACAAGACTGAAAAAAGTCACTAATATTGATTGGTTTGAACCAACTGTTCGTATGCACGGATGATGTAAATTTAGTAGCGGACATAATATAGCCTATGGACTACAAAGTAACACCGATGTATTAGTAGAAGCTTTCGATGAGATAGGTCAACAGGTAAACGGAGAGCATACAAAATACATGCTAACAAACTGGAAGAATGAGATCATAGAGAAAGTAAACAAATTTAAATAATTGGGAGCATATGTGAAAGTATTATCGACGTAATGAGAAAAATGAATGTCGCTAGCCAACGGACAACTCATGTTTCTATTTGGTCTATTAACTCCTAACATCAAGAAAACTGAAGTTGAAAAATATTCAGAACGGTTATTCTGTACGTAATATATTTTATGGTTACGAAAGTTGAAAGTGCGACCTTAACAGATAAACATAAATAGCGTGTGTTTGAAAATAAGTTTCTAGGAAAGGTATACGAGCCAAAACGGGACGAGATAACCTGGGAATTTGAGCGATTGTACATGAAGAATTGCACATATTTTATAATTTACCCGATATTATACGAATTGTAAAACCATGAAGATTAAGATGGACAGGCCATGTAGCTCGGAAGTGAGAAAACTAAGATTATATTCCATGGCGGTTCTTAAAATGAAGAAAAAGAGGCGGTTGGGAAGACGCGATGTCGTTGATACAAAAATATTAGAATAAATCTTCGAGAGACAAATTTTCAAGCTGAAAATAGACGTGATGCCGGTGAGGATAGAACAAAATGGCAAACATTTATTACTGCAGCGATGAACTTGCGAGTTCCGTAAGCCATAGAATTAATTAGTTAATTAGTTTATTGGTCTTATCACACCACATTCTAGTGAATTAATTATTTGTCGCATTAAATATTTCTAAAAAAAAAAATCTTTCAAAACATCCGGTTACATGAATTGAAGATTATGAACGTGTGAAGCAAAAAGAAAAAAATGCGTATATAAAAGGTGGAAATGACGCTGCAGAATCTCACTAATTCAATCATATAATTATGCTGAATAGTCATGAAGTGGTACGAAAACATTTGATGCTAGATGCGGGGGAAGAATACCAACTTTCATTTTAAGACACTAAATAATTAATTCTGGTAAATCCGGAGCCACATAAGTTGATATACCTGTCTAATAGTCAGTAGCAATATTAACTTATATTTGACATTTTTTGTTATAATAAAATCAGATTTTAGGCATAATTTCTGCTTGTCCTAAATTTTCCAACCTTTTCTAGTATTAAGGTTGAAAGTTACAAATTTCGAATTCCTTGCCCGATTTCTATATTACCTCGTTTTAACTGTTTTGTGGTTAACTACATGTACAAAGAACCAATTTAACGGGTATAGACCTTTGAATTGCAAATCTCTTATGTTGGTTGGCACCCTACGTATATAATCATTAAGGCTGCAGATCACGCCCGCCATCTTTTTATGCACTTTCCATTGATTAACATGGGAATTGTTTTATTCGTCTTATACTTTTCAGGAGTATAGTTTTAACTTCTGTTTTCGCACAGTTTATTGTCATGTTCTCTGTTACTCATGCTACTTTATAGAAATTCAATAATTTATACAGGAACAGTATAATTTCCCGTTACCGTATTGTGATTTATATAGCAAACTATTAATAATACATTATATTTATATATTTGGAGAAACTTCACAAACCAAAACTATACAAGAGTCAAAATAACCACCAAGACAAATTTTGTGAAAGCAGAACTTAAATATTCTACATCCGAGAGGCATAAAATGAGTAAAACAATTCCCGTGTAAATCAATGGAAGGTGCGTACCAAGATGGCGGGGGTGATCTACAGCGTTAAGCCCGTGAAGTTTCCCAACATCCCTCGTCCCCAAACGAAGAACCCTAAAAGAAAGTGCCAAAATCCTTTATCGACTAATAATAATAAAAAAAAAAAACATAATTCAAAATCAATTAAAACATGACAAAAAAGTGTCTAGCAACATAAAATTAACAATGGAAGCTTTTGGCATTAATTGTTTTTGTATCCTAGATTATTTAATGTTCTTCAAAATTTCTTACCAAAAGGACGTATATTCAATTACTGGGGTTTGGGGATTCTTATAATCAACATGTTTAGGTGCGCGAGGGTAAGTATAATTTTATCTCAAACTTACTCCGTTGAGTAGAATTGTTTTTATTTGTTTTGTGGTCATAAATTATAGTTTTTGAACCTCTTTTACATACCCTCCCTTCGGCAAATCCTCCGAGTTCCATGACTCCCTGTCTGCCTTCTGTCCCCCTGAGCTACAATTAATAAAAGCTGTAAAGAACATGAAGCTGGTTTGGAAGACAAAACTTTAAGCTAGTAATGTGTTTCTAGCCTAAAGTTTTCGAATACGCAAAGAAGTCAAAGTTTAGAGATACACAACAAAACAGAAATGCATGCTAACAATAAATACCAGAGACAGAAAGAAAATGAATGGGTTTACTCACAAACTAAAGTACAAGATGTAATCAAGGCTACAATGAAGATAAAATATAGATTCGTACTTCACATAAATAGAAGAAGAGACGGAAGATGGACGATTATGAAGAGTGGAAGTTCCAAACGTTCTAAGAGCCAAATGTCAGATTTTACAGAAGAAACAGACAACTAAAATATATTTGTTTTCACATAATGTATGCCTTTCAACATAATGTAGATGTTTCTATGACACTACAGGTACATGCTGTATAAGTCAGAATTGCCAAAGCCCGAATGGTTAAGGAGACAAAATCATAAATAAGAAGAACTTTTCATGTGCCATACTAAATAATGTTTGGTTCCAAGTGCCATTCAGCAATATATTGTTTGAATTGCTATGCCTCTTAAAGCACAACATTCTATTTACGATTATAGCAGGTCAGAGTTATAGTAGTATGACATTAGATAGCAGAAGATTAAGTTTTTATTGAACCCTTCCTCCACCAATACATACATTAGCAGACAAAATACACACTACCCAATTCCACTGTCTTGGAATCATTGAGGTGCTGAAACTGTTCTGTAGAACTCTCTGTGCTCGGGGCTGATCTTTCAGATGTAGTATAGCTTGTTCACTATTAGTCATGGATTTTCCTCTTTTGAGAACATCGAATAACTTCCAATATTCTCTGTCACTGTAAGTAGTTTTAATAGCTGCTTGCGATGAATGCGCATGACACACTTTGGTCAATGTGTATTTGGAAATATTGCATTTCTTCAATGTCAACAGTGTATTAGCAGCTTCCTTAAAATCAAAGAAATCATTGGAATACATTGGAATTACATGAAATGGATTAACACGTTTAGCTAACTCAATCATCTTGTGTAAGTCTTGTGGAAGGATGGCCTTGGTTACCTGTCTGCGTTTCTCTATGATGGCGAGATCATCGCAACTTAAGAAAATATGGCCACTGACTATGAACTTGTGTATTATGTCGTGAGTCTGGCACATGGAACATCAGGTGGCAGGCAGCATGGTTCACCTTTTCCTGATTGGTTTGGCACTTGAAACAAGGATGGGGAAATTGAACATGCTTGTGGACAAAAGTTTGTTTTTAAGTGGCACTTAGAACGTTTGGCATTTCCACTCTTTATTTCTTCTGCATTGAATTCCCAGAGAAAATGAATGACCTAGAAAACGTCGAAATACAAGATGGCTAGATGAAATCAAGCGTTTTTGAGGAGCTACCTACGTGTATGAGCATAACAACTTACAGAGATTTAAAAAAAAAAAAAAAAAAAATGGGGGAGACCTTCATTCAATAGTGGACAAAAATAGCTGAATACGTTGGTTACGCAACGCACCGATAAACTTCGAGGAATGATAGTATATAAAAATAAAGAAAATATTATCACTCACCAGGGTGAAAATTACCACCACGCTTCGGATCTACGAGCTGCCGAAAGCGTGAGTAAATGAACTTTACAGCTTCACATTTCCACTAACAGTTTTAAGACCTTCTGTATCAAAAAATGTATATACCAAAATAGTGCGATGGACACGCAATGGATTCCCCAAAGGGAGTAAATGATTCCCCGATTTTTTTCTGAATTAGATGCAGGTCAAATGACCACGAATAAAACAACTTTCCGTGTGAGTTAAGATGACATACATCACTTCAGATTACTTCAGATTCTTATGCAACAACAAACATTTTGTTTACAAACTCGTTCGGCATATGAAACGTGCTTAAGATATCGACTTGGCGCAAATGCATTAATGTCAGCTGGTGGAAAGTAGTCATATTAGTGCTGATTTCGAACTATCTTTAGCTCAGAGAATTTAGGAAAATCTCCTATTTTCTGAGGGGAATACCTTGCGCACCCATTGCATAATTTTGAAATATGAATTTTTGGATAGAGTAGATTTGAATTATTTGATGACAGCATGTTGCATCCGCTGTACTGTTAGTGGTATTCGAAATATGAAGTTCTAAAGTTTATTATCCCACTCATCAGGTAGTCTGAAAATCTAAAACGCAGGTGAATTTCCACCCAGTTATTGGTTTCTTTATTTACTATCATATATACAGGGTGTCCTTGAAATAATGGCGCGGACTTCCTGACATGATTATTTACATCAAAACGAGAAACAAGATCCTTTGAAGAAATTTCGATGCATGCACAGTTTCGGAACTACTGGCGTTCAAAGTGACAGTGGCATCCTCACAAATAATAATTTTTCTATTTATATTGACGTAAGCGGTGTCGACTTAGCTAATCACATCATTTTTAAGTGCTGTTTATGACTAAGACGGTACGCACACCAAGGACAAAACAGTCGTACGACTGTCTGGCTCCTGTCTGTGGAAATGTATTTTAAATTATAGTGCGCAAGCCAACGACAACGACAGAACGACAATCGAGTCGGCGAGCATGCTTAACAGCCCGCAGACAAAACTGTCTGCGGACTGTCGCCAGGACTACCTCACAATATAGAACAGCATTGACGTACCGCAGATCAACGATAAAACAGTTGTACTACAGCTCTCATTCCTTCATCAGTGACTACAGAGTTAACGTCTCTTTCTGTGTATTTTAGGTCTAATGTGCGAATTTATTGAAACATTGATCGAAGAGGTCGAAAAGTGGGCTGCTCTTTTTAACAAACGCTTAAAAGAATATTCAAACAAAAATATTATTATTTTCTTGTAATGTGTCTGTGTTGCAACTGAAACAACGTTCATTTTATTTACTAGGCTTTTAGGGTCTGTACTTCAACATTATAAATAATGAATTTCCACGTAAATGTGAAAAGCATGGCGAGTTTAGAAGAGTGACTCGAACTCCTGATATTTACATTTGATACAAAATATGCATAGTTCAGGCGCAGTGTATATATTTTAGAAATTTTTAATTGTTGCCTTTAGGTATGTTTGGGAAAGGTCGGAATAAGGCAGGGAATAACACAGGCAGGACCATTGGCTTTGCCTCGATGCCATACCGACATTTGCTCTGAGAAACTGAGGAACCCACAAGCAGACTCAAGTCCTGACGCCAGCCATCCTGACAGATTTTCCAAGATTTTCTTATGTCCTTCAAACTTTTGACAGGCTAAGGTTATGACTGCCCGTAACTGCCATGAAATATTAAAAAAGATCGAACTCCATGGCTTATGGAACTCGCAAGTTCATCGCTGCTATAACAATTTTTCGCCATTGGATTCTATCTTTGGCAGGAGCAAACCACTTTTTCATCACAATCGGAGAACTGTCGGTGTACCTGGTCAAATACGACTGTCTCAAGCTGACGATCATCTTCCAGAAAAAGGAAACACTTGTAGAAGATGCAGAATTCGCAGTATTCGGAAGACCTCGTTGTTTATTACTTTTCAAGAACAAAACATATTTCCACTATTGTTGTAAACTTTTATTCATGCATGATGAAGAATTGCTAAGTCGAAATGCAAATATTATTCTTTGAATTCATTTTTTCTTTATTATACAATGCAATTGTTGTAACCCAAAATTGAACAAATCAGAAATTTTGTGTAAAGAAAGAGATTAGAAATTAAAAGTTGTGCCTTCGCTCTACAGACTTGTTTCAATCAAAACTCCACTGGGAAAAAATAATTCTAATTGTGCCTATTGGAATACATAATTCCCACGTGCAATGTGACGTCATCACCTAGACTAAAAATTCTGCGTGTGTCTGGGGAGCAGTGGCAAAATGGCCGCACTATTGAAAACATGGACAAAAGTGGAGGTGCGCATTGTGATCCGATTTCTCCATAACGAAGGCACCAAACCCGCTGAAATCCATTGACAATTACCGACGGTGTATGAAAATGCAGTGCTATCCCTTAAGGAGGTGTGTGAGTGGTGCAGATCTATCGACGAAGGAAGAACTGATATGTGTAGCAAACCGCGACCGGGACGGCCAACATCATCGTATGGCGCGTACCGACGAAATGTGGCACTTCGCACTGCACTGTGATTGTTCGGCACTCGTTAATCAGTCCCTCAATCAGCATAGCAACATTCTCCCCAGACGATGATATTGGCTGTTCCGGTCGCGGTTTGTCACACACATCAGTCCTTCCTTCGTCAGTTGATTTGCACCACTTACACACGTCCTTAAGGGACAGCACTACATTTCCATACACCGTTTGCAATCGATGGATTTCAGCGGGCCTGGTGCCTTGGCAATGCAGAAATCTGATCAAACTGCGTACCTCCACTTTTGTCCATGTTTTCAGTATTGCGGCCATTTTAACACCGCTCCCCGGAACTGTAGGACAGGTGGTGTCATGATAAGGTGTTGGTGTGACGTCATCCACGCCAGTAACATACACACCACGAACGGAACACCTATCCCTGTTCAAACGCCAATGCAGTTGCAACTTATCTTATTTGCAAACAAACCAAATATATCATATCTGCCACCTTGCGACGAGATGAGAGAACGGAACTCGAATGGAAAGTTTGTGTGTCGGTAGGAAAAATCGGGAACATTCGTGAAGGCCATTGGCTGTTCCTTTTTAGAGGATGGGAGGAGGACTCGTCTTTTGCAGAGGAGCCGAAAAAGTAAGAAGCGCGAGAGTGGCTCTGGCTCTGTAGTGTTTGAGTGCGGTGGTTGTGCGTGGAAGAGACTGCTACAATGTAGAAATACAGAGACTATTTTGTCAGCCCGAACTGCTCGTATGTCCAAGGCTTGGAGTTTATTAGTTTATTAAGTAATCTAATCTAAAAGCAGTTCTTTCTATGTAATCAATTAGCCAATACACGTAAAACAAGCATGTGGAAATTTTAAGCAAATATTCTAGGATGGCCAATTTCCTTTATGGGGGCGCGTAATTTCGGCGAAAGAAAGAATAGTTTTTCTTTACTAGAAAGCGTTAGTGTTGCTGCCAGAAATTTGAAGTTTGGGGTGAGAAGACCGTGTTGTTCTCAGTATGGGTTTCTGGTTTATGGAAAACTCTAGGTAGTCCATGAAATTCCACTATCTGGGGGTCTCTATTGAGGATTTAAGTTTGTGGGAGCTGGTTAGAGCCCGTAGCCTTCCTCAAATTTATTGTAAGAGACCGGCGAACTGGAAGGCTGGAAAGATTCCTTGGCTCCTACGAAAGTGAATTAATCCCCGAGGTTTGTACATCAGAGAGAAGGTGAAAAATGATCTGGCTGTGTTGGTACAACATTGTTGTAGGTGAAGCGTTGTTCAATATTTTTTATTTGACGCTGTGTATATGAAGGCTTGTGTAAGACGATTGGTATGTACATTGCGGTCGAGTAAGTAGCGCTCATAGAACCAGACAAGAAAATTCTCCATGGATATTAAATGGATGAGTTAATTTATAAAGAAGAAATTACAATCAATTATATCAAAATCTTTTACTTAGATCTAGATAGAAGACATCAAGTTCTGTATTATTGTACAGGGATTGGGAAGAACCAGAGGGAAACAAGAACAGATTGGTGAGGGTGGAACTACCAGGAAGAAAGCCATGTTGAGAAAAGTCTATATAGGTTGAGACAAAATTATAAAATCTATCCTTGATGATTCGTTCACAAACTATAGACAAGATAGAAAAGAGATAAATTGATCTGGATGAAGGGACAGTATTAGCTTGCTTCCAAGAGTAAGGGAACACACCTTCAGCGAAACACGCATTTAGAAGACAGGAAAAGGGTCAAGTCAGTGATTCAGCAGTATTACATAATAAATAGCACTAATATTGTCAGAACCGGGAGAACGATTCAGAGGTAAAGAAGAAAGAGGATACTTTACCTCATCAGGTGAGGTGCATCAGGAACGATAGTGAATGCGAACAGATCTGCTGATGCTGAGGAGGAGAAGAAATAGTAGACTGAACACAGAAATAGGTACGGAAGTGTGCATTGAATAGATATTTTCTTTTTTTTTTCACCCAGAGTTGTAGATGAATCTTAAACTAACTCTAACTCTGAATACAGGACTGAAAACTTCTAGAGCTTATAAGAGACCTAAATCTTTAGGATTAATTGATATTTCAGATGTTATTTCGTCTGTCGTCTTTGATACTCTGTGCTAAGCAATTGCTTGGGGTAGCGTCTAATCTGAGAGATAGAGCTGTAAGTATATTCATTAGAATGTTGCTTCCAAAGCGCCCATGCAAGTATTTTTTTTTAACCAGACCATGTTTCTGCAACAAACCAAGGAGGATATTTAGAAATGCATTTCTTTATACGAAAAAGTCTTTACAGGTAGCATATATAGCATCATTGAATAAATCAATCTCTTCATTAACAGTTAAACTTTCAAAAAATGCACCAAGCAAAATGAGAAAGAGCACGGTTAATATCATTCCAAGGAGCTTTTCTCCAAAGAGGAATATGTTACCTTGGAGTGAAAGGAACTTTGTTTTAGCTTTAATGTGGAGTTCCATCTCGAAAATATCGTGATCAGATGAAAGTAAGTTTAGAGATGGATTGATGATACATGTATCAAATATGGATAAGGCATTATCCAGGATTCTATTGCACCTTACATTGTGCATATCATGCTAGAATAGCCCAAAACCATGTATAAAATTTTCCATAAACCAAGCCTTATTATTATCTGTGGGAACCTCAGTCCATATATTTGACCATACCATATGCATATTAACATTTCCAAACAATAACTCATCACCCTCTGAAAGTGCACATAGTATTGAATCCCTGCATACCATTATCAGTTAATTGGGACTACTTTTATGAGTGCGATAGAAACAATTAATTATTAATGTTTTGCATTAATTAAGACACACTTCAGACCAAACAATTTCACAATAACTTTTTAGATCGTCTCTAATTTTACTATGCCACTTAGAGTTAATGCATACAGATACACCACCTGCGCGACTTCAAAGATCAGATCTATACACATTAAAATACTGGGAGAAAGTCAATTCTGCAATGAATATATTAGTAGGTATGAATCATTAAGTGGGAGTTACCGTGAATGTAAAAGTTTGGCCACCACTGCAGATTCATTCTTTGGGTCATATACACTAACAATAGATGGGGGGCCAAACTGGCGTCCCAGTAGATCGAGTGTTATGACGTCATCAACATGGCCGCCCGTAGAATTTCCAATAGAATTTTTAAACGCTTATAATTTCCCACAGAATAGAGATAGAACCGCCGTATTTTTTCCAAAGTAAAGTAAATTAACTGCAAATTATACACAATTAGTTGTGGCATGTATATATTGTGTCATGTTTGAGATATGTTGAAGCAAACTTGAAAAAAGTATTTTTTCACACTCGTTTTTAATTTGAAATCTAAATAACTCCGTAATTATCAAGAATTCTAAAACTGTTGTAGTACCAAAAAATTTAGATCTTATTATGATCTATAAAACATTACCAATATATTTCCTGTATCATTTCATATAAGGTAGTTATGTGATT
>JAGDQP010056794.1:0-12867 GCA_022664845.1 Lepisma saccharinum | reverse complement strand
GAGGGCGGAAACAGTAGAAGGGAAAGGGATTTGTGTTATGTGAACACTCCAGCACAGGCATTATAATAATTTCCAGGAATCACACCAGTCGCACAGCCCGTTAAATATTTTGGAAAAGTTCCTCGATATATCCGTTAATATTTCTGATAGATGTCAGTATTTAGCTATCGCCAAGAATTCTGAAAATCACCGAATATCTGAGTGTTCAGTTCCAGTGTGACTTGTTTACATGCGCTACAAAAGAGAACGTTTTCTTATCTTAAAGCCCCTTGTACACTATTGGATAAAGCTTGAAAATTCGTTGAACAAGAAATATGATCAAAATGACGTCACGAATTATGGAGTCCACACAGGAAATCTCTTGAATTCAAGTCTTCTCATCCAATAAATCCTATTTAGAACCTATCCATTTTTCTTGAATTCAACGCAGTGATCTACCAAACTTATACCGTGTGACTTGAACGCGTGACTACTGTGCTTCCGGAGCGCTGAAATTTAAAGTGTTGATATGGCGCAAGGTTACATTGTGAAAAAACCCTGTTTTTATTATGTGAAATATTAAGATATGATCAAAAAATTAAATTATCTATATAGGAAATTATACCGTATCTTGCGATAAGGTAAAGTGTATCTGTTGTTTCTTTTGTAGTTTATTTTCAATCACTATTGCAATAGAAATTGATAGAGGACCTACTATAATTCCCAATAAAGTATTGTATTGTATTTTGAAGCAGTAGGATGTTAATATTTCGAGTGACATTTAGTAGTTCGTAAACTATGTGGAAAGGTTGAATTTTTATTTACTGTATGTCGGAAATGCAAAGCTGCTAAATATAGTATCTGGGTACATTTTACTTTACGGCCGGAAAAAATCTAATATTTTCCAACGTGTGTAGAAGTGTTGTAACTTAAAATATAACAGAGTTTCGAGTCATGGAAGTGTTAAATTAGGTTGAAGTAGCGAGAACTACTTGAAACTACTTGACTGGTTCCACTTGGTGAGCGAGCACATTAAACCGTGCATCACATATAATGAAAATCTAACCTTCTTTAACCCACCTTTGCTTACTTAACATTAGGACCATGTTTTTTGTAGCAAATCATGTCATTCATAGCACAACGTAACGCCATTAACATTCCACCGCATCCCTAAAATCTACATGTAAAATGCCTGGTCGAATTAACGTAAATAAATCTATCCCGCCATGTTTGTTATGTTGATCAGCTTGAGTGAATATTTAGCGAAATAATGATACATGCTTTTTGTAACACCTTTTGCATTGCCCACTACCACTAGGTGTTTATAGAAATATCTGCGATGTTTATTTGCAAGACAATGAGTTGTATAGAGTGTACGTAATTTCCCGGTCATAATATGAATTTTTTCCATCTATTCAACTAACTTTATGTATGCATTCTCCATACACGCGCTTTTACCTAACCCACTAACAATATCAAAGAAATGTTCAAGTACAAAAAATAATTGACACAAAACAAATATTTCTGTTATAGTTCTCTCCCAAATGACCTCGTATACACGAAAGTGATTCGATGAACTTGTAGAAAAAGCGTTGGCACTGGCTGCGGTGCAGGTTATATAATTATATGGTAACCAGCTATTGTGCTATTTTTGTCGTATGTTTGCTTTATCCGATTAGCGTTAAGAAGGTGAATAATTATTGCTATGAAGTGGGAATTATATCTTTACGACTTAAGGCGAAGAGTGAGCGAGAGTGTTGTTCATCGCGTATAATTAAAAAATACCGAACCTGACTTTAACTAATCCCTCTTCACTCGCCCGAGGTACTGTTTGTTCTTGTGGCAAAATACGTGTCATTCATTACGAAGTGTCACAATTAGTATTCCGCCACACGGTGCCAACTTGATCCACTGCAGTGCGTATTTAACGAAATAATAATACAATTTGGATTGTTAGTTGTCGCTAGATTTTATAGAAGTGCCTTTACCAGGAAATAAATAAAAAACTTATAACAATTGAAAAGAGTTTTGAATAAAGCTATAGAAAGTCGATGTTTGGAGGCATCACGAACTACGGAACCACAGCCTGTCATGGTTGCCTAACCGTGCATGGACAGTTAGTCAGGAGTTGACAGTCTCAAACTAGGTGACGCGAAGTTTCACTCGGATACGACGCATGCAAGTTCGGATGAAGATGAGTCTTTAGTGGCGAAGTGGCAACGCCGCATTCTTTTGTGAGCAGACAATAACCAGGACGTATGGCGGAAGACCGTGGGGAAAATCGACGGAAACTAAATACGCATGTTAGATCATTCTTTTGACCCAATATTGGTTGTCTGTTTATCCGAACTAATATAATGGATGTCAGTGGTGAAGAAACCTGTAAAAAGTATCTAACGATGAATGGTAAAAAGTACACAGAAGGCCACGTTTGTGGTATCCCAGGTGCAGACTGAGGGACGAGTGTATCACCGGACCAAGGTAAACGTTTTACATTTCTCTTAGCAGTACGTTTGTACGAAGCTATAAGTTACGAATATTTGGAAATACGACAGAGCCATTACGTATTTCGTAGCGACAGTACCGTATCCCAACAAAAACTTAAGTGTGTACCCAATGAACTGCTATTGCACAAGTGCCGAGAAAGTGCTGGAAGCAGTCCCATGATATTCATTGTTTCTTCCGGTTTATTTGTGTGTTATAAAGAAATTTTTATTAAATAAGTTGCGCAAATAGCTAGTGAGATTGCTAGTGGGCTTTAAATATAACCTAATCTTTAAGTATTGGTGAATAAGCGTGCACGCTATTAGGTCTACCGTGTTTGTAAACCACGCAGGGTATGCAAATCATACTTAATCTAAAGTAACCTAATGTTACCGGTACCGGTATTTGTAAAAAAACGTGTGTCCAGAGCTTGTAGGTGTAAGTAAATTGAGGATAAGAATACCTACACCTGTTATTTAAAAACATAAGGTGCTTAAATGCAATTATATAGAGCAGTAGTTATATAATTGTGTGGAAAAAAAGTTCCTTTGCCGTATGAATAGCCGTAAACTATAAATACTTTCCTGAAGAAGTTTCTAGAACAATATTAACATTCAAGTGTGTAGTACACGGGGTACTTAAAAGCTGTTTGTTTTTAAATTGAGTATACAGTAGAGCCTCGTTTGAACGTGTTATGAGCATACACAAGCGTGTCTTTATGGCACATTGAATATTATAATAATCGAACCTAATTAAACTTGATTCAAAGTAATGGCAAAACCATAGTTGCTGCTTCAAGAAAAATTACACCGTAAAGTTACAGTATACGAAGTAATTTCTTGGTAAAGCTAATATCTAAACAAAGCATATATGTATACATAATAGTAACCATTTTTCGTAAGCGTTGGGCCCAGTAGGCATAATCTTGAGGTAGCCGGCATATTGTATAGTTAAACGATTGTCCAGTAGTATATTAGGATAGTTATGACAAATTACCCAGTGCACTTGGGAAGACGAAAGAGATACTTTAGTACCGTGCATGTCAGTATGAAATAATAATTCAGTAATGCAAGTTACCGCGAATACGAGAAGCAATCTGTGTTTCTGTTGAAATCATTGTTTTTTACGTACATTATTATTCAGTTTATGGTATTGCTGGTCATGATCGTCCAGTAATCTGGAATGTTCGTTGTCGTTGTGGCATTATAATGTATGTAATTCTCGACGTGTGTGTAGCCAACTAAAAAGCCATAATTTTGTATGTCAAGTATAAATAAGGCTACTTGGGAAAAGTAGTTGCTTAAAGTCAAATATAATTTTATAAACAGCTGTTTTCATAAAATTGTCCAATAATTAGTACCAGATCGGTTAACTTTGCTTCGTGTTTGTCAAAATGTGTTCATTGTAATATTTTCATAAATTTGATGCGTACGTATTCGAAAATTTCACAGCTTGAAATCGTTGATTACTGGAATATAGTGTACTATTGACGCAAGAAAAGTTTAATTGTGTTCAGAAGTGCCAAGAAATTTAACTGTGATCCTCTGTGAAACATTTAGGAAAATAATAAAGTATATTATCTGCACTTTATTTACGTACTTTCTTCTTTATGGGAAAATAGTCTATATTAGTATTACTATATTTTGTGTTTATAATAAGGGTGAGCAGTCGGCTACCTGTTGTGATATTATAAGCAGTCTTTCAAAGCGTGTATTCTTTTGTATTAGGGTAAGATTATACTAGAAGCAGTGCTTGTTAGTAATATAATAATTTGCCAATCAAGCAAGTTATTACATAATTGTTGACGAGGCATTTTATTTTATCAGTGTACGTTTCCATTACCAGTTGTCTCTGAGAATAACGAAACATTCCTCTTCCTGGAGAGCATTACTCAATCGAGCGTATACACACAGTGTCTATCTTATTTTTTTCAATTTACGGTCAAGTTTACTGCTCGCGACGTCCTCCTCCGGAGGAAAGTGAGACGTGTAACTATCCAGGGGCTAAAAATTTGTAGCGGTAACGAGTTCACGACTGCGACCAACTGTAGTGGGGACAAGCCGTTAAGGTCAGGTGACTATTTGTTTTATTACACGCAAGGCACATCATGTTTAACATTTACTCCATGTGCTCGCTTTCAATGCAGAAGGAGTAGTTGTTTCATGTGCCTTTGGCTCCTTAACTTTCATTTCACACTTCCGCCTAACGTACCGAATCGTGTACGATCACCATCCAAACACTTTCAACACTAGTTGGATACAAGCCTTTGATTATTTCAGTTGGATCGTGTATGCACTCATCCAACTGCTTGTTCAAGAATTTGATTCTATGTTTATTGAATCGTGCGAGGGGCATAACAATACATGTAAAGCTAATTAAGCGTTTGCTGCCTATATGCTGCTTATTCCCCCATGTGGGAAATATTTTCTGTGAATCGGTATTCCGATCACTAATCGACAAATAAAAAAGTGGTGTAAATCGAGGGAGTATTCTAGTTTGTCTTTGGTATCCGGGCAACGCACTTCTGACACACTCTAATGTTTTATTTTGATTGGCAGCGTGATCCAGTCTGTAAGACGTCGGACTTCTAATTGAACTTCAAATCTAGCTTCGTTTTTTCTCCCAGCATCGTTGAGAAACTGAACAATATTTGGTTTTTATTAGTAAAGTTAGTGGAAATTTCGAGGCAGTCAGGTTGACTAGTTTTTATCAGGAATGTTTCAGAAAATCTTTCAAAGTGCATTTATTTTCGATGAATATCTCAATCTACACACCAAATTTAGAAGAGCGAATATTCCGCTCGAATTGAGCGTAATATTTAACTTTCGAAGGCGGAGAGAGAGACCAGTCTTTACAATGAATTTTCATTAGACAATTTTGCTCGAATATGTGATTCTATGGTAGTTCTTTTCGATGGGAATGTAATCTCTTTTGATGAATTTTCAATCATGGTCCATCTTAAAGTTTCATTGTTTTGAGGTGAAATTTTCATCTTTGGAAATAAAAATGACACAATAAACTGTTGAACATGCAAAACAAACAAGATTGAGCATTTATTCACAAGTAGTAGAGGGAATGATTAATGTTCTTATTAAAGAAGAGAGATAAAATTGAACTCGGTGTTAAACATCCGTCAACCCTCTAACACCCATTATAGCCTGGTAACTGAGTGATAACGCCTTCAAAAAGGTCTTTATCGTCCCGTCAGGTACTTAAGAACAACGTTCAAAGATGTTTATTCAAGACATCTTCCTGCTGAGGTCTTCTGCTATATTGTTGTCAGTGAGAAATGTTATCAGGTCTTTTTTTGTCGTTTTAACTAAACACAATTAACTTCACACATCGCGGTAAAGAAATGGCTGATAAACTTGACTAGTACCCATTCTACATTGTGAACCACTCTGAAAGGAAGATAAATCTTTGTTTTAATTTTGAAGAATAAATCCCTCAAGCACCATAACTCCATCGAAGGCCACATTTTGTATCCAAAGCGATAGTGTTTCGGATTGAAGTTATTTATGAAAATACTTTCTCGCCGAGAAAAGAGTAAAATTTCGCTTCTTAATGTATACCTGCTCTGCAGATGGAGGGTGACAAATGAAAATCCTTTTATAAAATGACAACAGTGAATTAGCAAAACAGGTTATAATTGTCTTCTTTTCTGTAAACTAGTTGTTACAAATATGTAACCTTTGAGAACCAATTTAAAATGAAACAGAAATAAACTGAGGTGGATTCACATACACCATAATCTATTTCTTTATTCACTTGGTTCAAAATACGGAAAGAAGAGTGGGAGTATTTCTCAATTTGAATAGTTGTTAAGAAGAAAACTATTTGTAATTATCATTGGCATATAAGTAAATCGAATCTGTTGAATCACGTGCATGACGCACGTAATGTTTCTTTATCGTACGAATTTTCAAATGTAAAACTTGAAGAAAAACCTGCCCCTCCCTGCCCTCTTAAATGACGGGTCTGATATTCGATTCCATCGATTCCATCAGCTTGTGCATTAATTCTTGAATGCTTTGAATCCGAATAACGTTTACTAGAAACAATTTTGAACGGGATGAATCCGTCATATATATTTATTTTCGAGATAAGTCTCCGAATTCAATTATCGACATCAAATAGCGATTAAATGTCTTCGAGAAATAAAAGAGGGGAAAATCTGATTACTTCAAAACTGAAATAGATCTTAGGGTAAATAAGAAAGTTGTGAAACAAAGCCAATCTTTGTTAACAAAGTCTGATAGTAAACATGTTGTCGAGGGCAATAAATCTTGTATGAAAACGTCGAGTAATATGTGTTCATACTAAAGCACGTAAATAGTACCACGAAATGTAAGAATACTGCCAACCAAAAAAAGACTTAACGAAGTTTATGAATTTCACTTCGATTCTAAATCGGTAATTCCGCCCTATTTAGAAAATAGTTGCTGCGTTCGTTAAAGGAAGGATTCTAGATGTCAGGAGTGGCATCTATATGGACTGGGGATGTTCTTTCAATCTAGTATCCGGGAAGATTTTGAAGGACAGTAATTGCTTTCTCGTAAAAGCTGAGGAGGAGTCAGTCGAGATGAAATCTGCCTTTGAAACCTTTATGATTCAAAAGTGGTGACACGAATCAAAGTTAACATTGACGGAGATACGGATGAGGTTGAGTGCCGCATCGTTGATAATTTACCATGAGATTGTGTGATAGGAATTCTATACCTGTCAAAGATGTAAGCATGTTTGGACTTCAAAAATTATATATTGTTATTGCGCAACGAAAAAAAAAGAATTTTCTTAAAATAGGTCGACAAATATACAGTCAGTTTGGCTTTCATGAACTCGGAAAATTACTTCACTGGGAATTTTGGCGTTATTTTTCAGGAATTGAAAAAACGAATTAGATCAAATTCCTGTGTAAGTGTGAGTGATGTGGGTCAAAACTTCGAGCAGTCAAATAACATGGAACGAGACACAGCGGATGAGTATCAAAGTACTTCAGAGGTGCCAGACTTAATGCATTGAGAAAGCACTTGAATGCATTCATGGACGAATTTGGTGCAAGACCTGGTTTAATCTCAATTGTTCGTGGAAGGTTGGATATGTGTGGTATCTCATGGAAGTCCATCGTTCCACAGTATACAGAAGTTGTGGTTCTAGGAGTGAAGAATGATCAATCCGACATCGGATGTGGTTGAGCTTCTAAGGAAAGACAACCCAAGAACAAAGAAAGAGAAGGAAGGTAGTGCGACTGAAAAGAAAGAAAAAAATCGGAGAAGATTGATGGAATTGCGAGGAAGAATGAACATCATAAGAATGATGACGATTGGTTCAAAGACTTTGACGAAGACCATAGATTTTATAATGTAGTGGACGTGATGAATTCAGTCAGACAAGTCAGCGAGTGATGAGTTCTGATTTTCAAAGAGTGATGATGTGTCTGCTGTTTGTGGTTCGAACAATAGCCGAATTGAAGGTTACAGTTGGACTACAATCTACCCAGATGCAAATTCATTTGTCGAGTCGGTTAAAAGGGAGTATCGAGATGTAATTTTAAATAGGATATGATGTCTCAAAGATTTTAAATCCAAAATTTATTTGAAGTATCCTGCTCCATTCAAAGCGAAGACTTTTCTGCTAAAGGATATGGTGGATTAGGGAATTTTGGAGGAGACTGACAATTCTGATTTTATATCAAGTTTCTTCTCGGTTCGAAATAGGGGTAGAAGCTACTGAATAGTTGGATGACTCTGGGTATCTAAACTATGGGTATCTAAACTCTGCTATTTCAGATTATGTTTATCCAAGTGTTTGGCGAATTTGTGCGGTTGCACTTGGTTTTAGAAATTTGATGTGTCTAAGGCGTGCAATGAAATAGAATTCGATTAAAACAGTAGAGATTGTATGACCATTGTTACTCCGAAAGGGAGCTTCGACACGTTACACTGGAACTTAACACTCAGATATTCGGTGATTTTCAGAATTCTTGGCGATAACTAAATACTGACATCCATCAGAAATATTAGCGGATATATCAAGGAACTTTTCCAAAATATTTAACGGGCTGTGCGACTGGTGTGATTCCTGGAAATTATTATAATGCCAGTGCTGGGGTGTTCACATAACACAAATCCCTTTCCCTTCTACTGTTTCCGCCCTCTTCAGTCACTTTCAATCAAGTTGCGAAGAATTTTACTATATTAATTCAATATGTCTGAAACTTTTACATCATTCTCGTCTGGCTTTTCTATTTCTAGTTCTTCACCGGAGTAGTTCAATTCTTTTTAATTTAAAAAAAAAATATGTTTATAATTTCTGGTTACTGTCGCATCAGGTCTCTCAACCACCAGTAGTTTTTTTCCCCAAGCTCAAGAACTGATGTTTGATTTTTTTTCCTAACAATGTGCGTGTTGTATTTTCGTACATTCTTCGTTAAGGTTTTATTTATTTCTATGTATTCAATTCTAGTTATGGAATTTCCACCTTTTTATTTCAAATTTTCTTCATCAAAAGCTTTGTTTCTTCCGAGATTGTTCTCTCCTTTATTATGCCAGTTATTTCTTTCACGTCTCTCTTATCATCGCAGTCAGTACATTATTCCTGCAATTGATATCTTCTTAATCGTCTATCTCTTCTCAGGCTGACTGTGTTGATTAATTTTACATCGGATTTCTGTCTCCGTTTTACTAATTTTTATACAATCTAAAATGGCGGCTTTCCTCTGTTAACCTTCTTCTCTAATCTAGTGTTCATTTCAAACTCTCATCTCACTAACCTTCAGTCTCTAGATTTCAAAACTGCTCAGAACATACACGTCATGAGCAATTTCTTGTTATTTGATATAATAAGATCTGTTTTGTCTTAAGCTCTATTTGGTCCTCCCATGTTCACTTCATCTGAGATTTCATCTTAAAACATTCACTCGAAATAAATCGTTTATTGATTTCTGAAAACTCCATTAGTCTCTCATCACTTTCCTCGTTTTTCTCTCTTTTTTTTTGCCAAGTCCAAACTTTCCACTTTCGTGTCACTCGGCTTAGTTCCTACTTTTTCATTGAAGTATCCCATGGCTATCTTATAACGCGATTTACTGTTATCCTAAATCTTTTGTATATGCTCGTACATATCTTTGACTTCTATAGCGAATATTCCCATCCTCCAACCATGGGAAGAAAGCAAATTTAATAATCCTACTAAAAACTGAGGACAAAGATAAACGCAGTCCCAAGTCCTACAGACCCATTTGCTTATTGAACACAATAAGTAAAATCTTTGAAAGAATAATTGCACAAAAAATAAATGAAAAAAGAAAAGACCTATCAACCTGTAAGTTACAATACGGTTTCCGTCCTAAAAAGTCTACGGAAGACGCCATAAATGAACTATGTAACAGCATATATCAGCTAAAAGAAGATAATTGTAAATACACAATTGGGATATTCTTTGACATTATCGGGGTCTTCGACAATTTGTGGTGGACTTCCTTTCTAAGGGAATTAGAGAAAATCGAGTTGCATAGCAAATTGTGGAAAGTTGTAAAACACTACTTTGCAAATAGGCTAATAGAAGTAGAGACGGCGGATGGCGTCGTGGCTAAGATGCCAACAAAAGGTTGCCCGCAAGGCCCGGTACTAGGCCCGGTTTTTTGGGACTTGGCCTTCCAACCGTGCCTTTAAATGCTGGATGGAATGTGGCAGGTGGAAAGAGTGGTGGGATATGCCGACGATCTGGCGGTCGTGATTAAGGGTAACAGCCGACTGGACCTACAAAATAAAGCAAATGAAGTAATAGAGAGAATGACATCGTGGTGCAAAGAGAATAAGTTAACAATATCATCAGAAAAAACAAATATGTGTTATTTAAAGGAAACCTTAATTTCAATAGAGGACCAACTATAAAAGTGAATGATAAAACGATAGAAAGGGAAAGACACTTAGAATACCTAGACATAACCTTAGACGAAAAACGTAACTTTAGAGAACACACAACTATAATCAAAAATAAAACAATAAAAGTTTCACATAAATTGGTCAACATCGCAACAAAAGTCCTTAAAATTCCAATTAAAGTAATACGAACGTACCACGATGTTATTATAAGGTCGATTGCTTGGCCACGCTGCTAGCGTCTGGGGCCTCAGAATGGATGATATTAGACAATGACAAATAATTGACAGATCACATAGACAACTACTGCTGCGGCTGTCTGGCGTATATAGAACAACACCGGTAGAGACTCTTGAGGTGGCGTCGTCTGTCTCGCCAATGCATCTTCAGGTGGAAAAAATTTGATGCCATGTATTGGCTCTAAAAAGGAAACCAAGAACGAGTATCCAAAATACTGCACCAAGAAGCAGAGAATAAATCAGAAATCAGTTCCATAATAGTCCATGCATGGCAGGAGTTATGGGAGGAGACGGAAAAGGAAGAAGATTTTTTCGATTCTTTCCAGATATTGAGGAGAGAATGGGCATGGAACTGGAGATTATCTGAGGCCTTATGCATTACTTGACTGGTCATGGCCCCTACCGACAGAAACTATACTAAATGAAAATAGTAGAAGATAATATGTGCCATGTATGCGGGCTGGTGGCCACGCCAGAACACATAGTACTAAGATGTATGGAAACAGGAACCTTAGTTCGCGAAGAAAGACAGCTCCTGGGGGAGACGCCCGTCACGGAGGTTCTGCGAACACCGGAACTGGTGTCGGCCCTCAGGGAGTTAACTCACAAAGTCTCAAAGTACTACAAGAGGAAATTCCTTAACGGCGTGAACCGCCCCTTATGAAAACAACAAGGATAATGCAGATTAAAGATGTGGGGACGTTTGGTCAATAAAAGGATTGCAGAGTTCGCGCATCCGCGTAAGAGACACGTAATTTAATATATAAACCAGAAACGAAGTGGTGAAATAGAGAATGGATGTTCAGTTGGAACCCAGTGGGAAAAGTTCGGCGCCATGAGGCGGAACGTCGTCCCAAGAGACGCTAAGTGTGTGTGAGTTAGTGTAAGTGTGGTGGTGGAAGAAATTGGAAGTGTGGTATGAAGAGACGAGCGTATATATTTAGTGGAAAAACGCTAATTTTCTGGAAGCCAGAAATGAAAGCGAACAAATCGAAAGCCAGCCACGGTATAAGTGTGAGTTATTGAATGTAAAGAATTGAAAATAGAATACAGCGAAATAAGAGGCATAACTAACCGAGCGCAAGTGTGAGACAGGAGGAACTAACATAGTGACGAGGAGGAAGTGGACACTAATCAAAAGGAAAGGAAGGCGACAAAAACTTTGTGGAACACACCACCTAATCCACGCGCACCTATCCTTGTTCCTTCTTACTCTGTTGCAGGTTAGAAGAAGAGGCCAAAAGAAGAAGAAACCAACCAAGTTTATGTTTGTCTTGTCTGTGTGTTGTCCACGTGTTAGTCAGTGTATTGTTCTAATATTTGTAATATATGTTTATGTGTTATATGTTAATAAAGAAAATAATAGGTCGGGACCCCCAAGCAAGTAAGTTCTATTAAGGGAACTTAGACCAGGAGAACATTCTGGACGCTTGATCCAAAGTCCGTCCCGCAACACCTGATGTCTCTGACAGAAGGAACATAGGAGCTTCTTGGAATGCCGGAACTCTTCATTCCAAGAAGCTCCTATGGGACACGCCTGCCCCAAGGCGACAAGAACAAATATGTTCGTGATGCATGCCCTTGGAAGTGCACAACTCGGCTTGTGCAAAGGATGCAAAGAGGCGGAGGTGGTAAGGTGGGACCCCAAAACAAAACCAACCTCCAACCGTATCAAACCCGCAAACTCTCCTCAGCTCTTGTTGTGTACGAAATTCACTTTCGCAGGTTAAAGAGTATGTATGATTGTTTATTTGGCACAGGCTTCTGTACCGCTCAAATTACACGCCCTAACCTTCCTTAGAGCCTCCGGAGCACTGCATTATCATAATGGAACAAATACATTGTGAGTTCTTATATGCAGACCGAAGGATCGATCTGCACCTAAATTTTCATGGCTGCTTATTACACTATGACAGGTTCCAACGTACTAGAGTAGTCAGAAAGTAAGGTTCTCTCATAAATCTATAATTTTCCATTCCAGACATTAAAGTGCATTTTAGCTGAAGGAAGAGAAGCTACTAGATTAATTTTAAAGAATGAGACCTTGATATCTAATAAATCATTTGCCGGTGCTAACAAAATGTGAGTCGCCGGCAGGAATTTTTACATTTTCTCGTTACAAGTTATTACAAAGTTTAAGGGACGTGTGAAGGAATCAGTGAATTTGTAAATATTTTTAGAGAATCTTAATGTACGGAATTAAAATAATATTCAGAATATTCCACATGAACCTTTTAACCTACTGTGTACTATGTTCATAATATACTGGGAACGTATATCCA
>JAGDQP010056793.1:0-12867 GCA_022664845.1 Lepisma saccharinum | reverse complement strand
TTTTTTTTTTTTTTTGTATTTTCTTTGATGTAACACATTATCAGTGTGCTGCGTGCGTAACACAATCCACATAAAAGTGTTTCTTTTTATTCTTGTATGTTTTTTTTTTATAATGATGTAAGAAGAGAAGAAATCATCCGTGTCACTTGTAAATGTGGAATCTTTGTCCCTCCAGTCGCCAGTCTCCAAAAATTACCCACCAAAAAAACTTTAAATGGGAAGAAAGTTGTCTATTAACAAGGGAAACGTGATAAGAAAATATTTCTTTTATCAAAACCACGTAAAAAAGAGGAATGAGTAGTGCATTGGCCTGTCTATGCAACTTTTTTTTTTAGGGAAGTGTTTTTTTTTTAACACTGTTAAAAGTATTTTAGACTATCCTCTGAATCAGGGTTTGCCAAATGCTTTATGGTTCTATAACACCTGCTTTGGTGTACGGCTGTACGCCACGTTGTATAAAAAGAAGAGGAAAAAATAAAAACTGATAGCAAGTTATTATTATTATATTAAGTACTCCTTTCGGAAATTCTTATTTATTTCCTTTCCCCCCCAAAAAACTTTATAGTAGACCTAATACTCATTGGTACGCAGGCAGGGATTCTCTCTAAATTTCCATGTCAAGGCTTTGCTTTTATATACTTAAGATTAAATAATATAACTGCTGAGCAAAGCAATGCGTTTTAATTAAAAACTAAAAATTAATGTTCTTTTTCACTATTACCATAGACTAAATAATAAGATAGACTTATCACGCCTACATATTTTGGTTTGTGCTAACGAGCACGTAATTTTGAAGTCGGCCGCTAGATGACTCTGGATACTATTTTCAGTCGCTGGTTCTTTCCAGTAGTAGCCACCAGAGGCTTCAAAAGCACGTGCTCTTAAGCAAAAACCCATTAATTTTAGCGTAGGTGAGCGCTATAAAAGTCTAAATTATTATTTAGTCTATGCTATTACCTTGGCCCTTCTTCTGTGTGTCTGACGAACCCAAGCAGTTAGTTAGTTGGCGAAACTGTTACACGTTTTTTAGTTTTTAATTAAAACGTATTGCTTTGCTCAGCAGTTATATTTTTTTATTCTAAATTTCCAGCTTTGGGAAGGGGAGATAAAGCAAAAATTGCGGGATTTAGCAGGGTTTAAATATTTTTTTTTCAGGGTTTCTATCTACTGTTGACAGTAAAAAAGTTTTAAGTTGAGGAAGTGTATTCGAAAATTTGGGGGTGATACCCCCAATAGAGGTCTGGCAGAATCCCTGTACGCAAGAGGTATGAAATAATGAGTAATGGTTTAGTGGCACGAACCTCACGACAATCGTTTCTCATATAAACTTAGGACGGAGACGCACCCGATGACAAGATACTGGTTAAAAGAAAAAGAACAAAGACAGATTTTAACGTCAATTTGCATATTGGTATGAGTATGAGAAGTGAAGCTGAATAGTGTAGTTAAACTCCGAGAAGAAAATAATTTTTAAATGGAAGTGGGGCATATGGATAACCCGGAGTGTTAACCGGTGTTATAAACAAATCCGAATTGTCCGTTCTTGGCCTCGACATTCCTTCCCTCTTCTGGTCGCAATCTAGTAGAAATGTTGTACTTATACAATATACTTAACGAGAAACTTAGAACTGGAAACTTTGAATTTTTGCTTCCGTGTTTCCTTGTCGGAAAACCAGATATAATAACCTGAGATAGAAGATGAATACATCTTTTTTATCAGTACTAGGAAAGATAAATGCTAGTCTAAAACAACAAGAGAGGTGCAAGATTGGGATGAATGGAGAGGCTTTAACTTCCCTTGAAGGACCTATCTCTTTCAGTAGATGATGTTCATGATGGAATACTTAACTTGACTGATACGTGAACTCAATGAAGAAACAATAATAATAAAAAAAAATAACGTGGGATTACCTTCGAAATGTTGATCTATATTTGTATGTACAAAAATAAAAATAAAACTACCTAGATCCACCGAGCAGCTGTAGTTCATTTGGTAAAGCGTTTACCTTCACAATCAGAAGGTTCTGGGTTTGAATCCACCAACCAGCCATCGTGACTGAGGTCTGTTCATGATTTTCCCTCCGATTTGTACCTTCAAACAAGGTCCTAACTGACTTCATTTCCACATTCCTCATTCCTACTCTATCATGGGCTGAGTAAAATCAAAATCCACAAATATCCATGGCATAAGGCGGGATTCGAACCCAGAATTTCGGTGAAGATTGCCAACGAAACGACGCTCTGTGTTCCATTCAGTGTTGTTTAATAAACGAGTACGACTGTAGCAGAGTACAGAGACATTACTACTAAATAATAAATGGTAAGGAGTTAATTTTTATTAACATTTATTAGCTTTCGGAGGAAGTGATTTCGGCTTTTTTTTCCACGTGTTTCCATCGGAATGACAATCATCGAAAAAGTGTCACAGATATTATGCAGAAAAGATAGATTGAAATAAAAATAATAATATAAAAATCAATCTTGCAAATGAATTTACTCTCTCTATATTTCCATTTTCTTTCTCTCTCTCTCTTTCAATTATATCATTTCATTCGAGTCGGAATGACTGTGCATTCGACCGGTCATTTGTTGCCCAACAAACCTGTGTTGTGTCATCTATCTATTGTTCGCTTCACTTCTTTACCGCTAAAGGCAGAAGAACATCATTTATGTGGTTGCTATATAATATTGAATTTGCTATGTGACAACTAAACAAAAGGTATAGATTGCCAAAGCCATTATGGAGGCATAATTTCGCAAGACAATATGTCTTAATTTATGTTGACATGTAAATCGTAATGGTTGCGAAACATGCTCGTTTCATTAATTAAAAAAAAAAAAAATACAAAAAGAACTTTTCAATTAAACAGTAATTGAATCCCTTTAGCTATAATCAATAAAGAACCAAGGAAGAACATCTGGCCGTTTCACTATGACCATTTTCATCAGCCATAAATAATAATATTTCAGCAGACCTGCCAAGTTTTAATTCTAGGAGGAAAAGTTGATATTGGTATCTACAGAAGATGAGAAAAGATAAGAAAAGCTGACATTAAACGTAATTGCAATTCAATTAGTGCTTGCAAAGAACAAGGCAATTTATTTGTGGGACTTACTCGTATTGTGGTAGTCAGTGGCACGTTTAGCTTTCTAAATAAAAATATATAAAAAAAAAAAACCTCGCTTATAATATTTTCCATAATGATTTATCTCGTAACATAAAAAAAGAGTGTTCTGTCCATCTTCATGGAGGAACGTAACTATGCTTTAAAGTTAAAACAAGCTGCACAACTGTGCATATTTTATTACACCATTGTAGTCAATTTTATGACTCTGAATAGTTTATTTTGAAAACGGCACATGTCCAGTGGTACAAATTTTTCAGCAGGTGTAAAAGAATGCATTCCAAGAGAAATACATTTTGTATTGTTTAGTTGGCTTGTCCTATCAAATCAGTCTACCAAAATCTTGAACACTCTCAGGTTGTACAAATCTGCCCATTCATTTACGCAGCAATTCTGACATCAAGTCTTTCAGTAAAACGAGGCGTTACATTCAAAGAATTGAATACAAGCGTATCCTCTGAAAGAACGATACATTTCTGTCACGGGATCCTGAAACAAATATTTTATTCTCATAAATCTAGCAGCAGCCGTAAAAGCTGACACTTGGCAGGCCTGTTTCAGAAACTATAATCTTCCCAGAAACCTCATCGAAAAGAAAACCTTTATACGGGTTTGAACAATAAAACGAAAGAGAAAACAAAGATATAATGGGCGAAAATAGCCTGAAACACTGGTTGGAAATATACCTACATAAGCTCTTTGGGTAAACAAATATAATTGAATAATTAGGGCAAGTGTGTGGGGGTGCAAATCAAAGTGTTAGCATACGTCGATTCTATTCAAGCTAGTCAAAACCCGAAGCCAAATCATTTCTTAATAATAATAATAATAATAATCCGATATAAAATTTTATAACAGAAAAATACCGGTTTAATGAGTATTCTCTGTAAGAAGAGCAGTAAAAAAATGGATATACAAC
The DNA here is from genome assembly GCA_022664845.1 of Lepisma saccharinum. Taxonomy (NCBI): domain Eukaryota; kingdom Metazoa; phylum Arthropoda; class Insecta; order Zygentoma; family Lepismatidae; genus Lepisma; species Lepisma saccharinum. The sequence continues at coordinate 8,823 of JAGDQP010056793.1, read as the reverse complement.
AAACCACTTCTTACATAGCTAATTCAGAACCGAACTTTGAATTTTAAACATTGTATTATTATGACGTCAAATCCGCAGAGCCACCTTCCCTCCCTCCGGTCTTTCTCTTGCATATATTATGAAGACGTTCTTCAATATTGTAGCACTTTGAGGTTGCTGGACTTTATGGATTGCACAGTGTCGCGTTAGGTCATGATCCAACCTTTATTTCGACAATCACAGCAACATTGTACGAGAAGCGATGTAAACACCAAACAGTAATGGAAATAGCTTGTTCAACGTTAGAGGCTATATTTTGCAACACAAGGAAGCTAAATGGTGGACATTTTTTTTGTTTTGTTTCAGGATTGAGCAATTTATTCCGGAAACTTTCAATTTTCTTTGGATACATTCGTGTCCACCCAGTTAGTTGTCTTCGTTGGTTTGTTTTTTCCACATTTAACGGACCATCAGAAGTTGATGGCGTGTAATAGATTTTGTATCCTTTTTCTTTTCGTTTAGCAGGCAAGTTAAACATTGAAAAAAAAAATCTTTTTCTTTTTCTTTTTAATTTATAAAAACAAAGCATCGTATTATCAACATTCCAGTCTTTCTACGTCAACAGAATATGTTATTGTAGTTGAATAGGGCAACAACAATTTCTGACCTCCACACCTGGCCATCTCATAAAAATCTTTTCTTCAGTGTGGCGGATGAACCTGGTACGCTTAAGGAGTCAACTAGTGTGGTTAATCAGGGACTCTTACGCCATAAACCTTGACTCCTAATTCTACCACTTTTGATCTTTTAAATCCTCTCTTGTCAATTGAATTTTCGTGTTTGATGTTTGGTGTTCCCGGTAGATGGGTAATTTAAGGTTTCACATGTCATCTTGCAAACGTGGGTATGCAGGTTAAATCCCTGATTGGACCACCAGTTTCGAAAAACACCTTAAACTGCAGTTTCAATCATTGAGACGAAATTTCTACCTGGTGCAAGGCAACAATGGTTCACCTTTCTCCATAGATTTTCGTGTCATAAACCTAGCTCTGTTTAGAACACCACCACTTTGCTGATAAAAAGAAGCGAATTAAAGCCTGTCGTCAAGTACGGTATAAAAGTCCAAGTGAGAAGTTGACTAATCAGTTTAACGAAAGCATAGCTGTCACTTTGTACTATTATTCGCACTGCGAAAACTAATGAACATGGGTTAAAATCAATTTCATCACTGCAATTGTAAGACATTTCTGGTCCCATTTGACATGTCACATACGTATTTTTAAAATAACCGGTGGGCAGATTTTAAGATAGTGTACATCGCAGAAAGTTGCTCTATTCAGGATACGATAAATGTTTGATTGACATTGACGACATCCGCCAGAGCCCCCTATGAAGGGTGCCACCCCCTAATCCTCGAGAACAACCCCCCCTCGAACTTTAACATTTTTGCGGTCAAAAATTGAAAGAAACCGTGTAAAACTATACCTATACCCTCCCAATTTTGACTTTACACCCGCCCCACAAACTGAAAATCCTGGCGGAAGCCACGATTCAGTGGAACAGTGTTTACAAATAATGGCGCAAACTTCGGGATCTGATTATTTACACGAAAACAAAGAAAAAAGTTCCTTTGAAGAAATTCAAATTTATGCGTGGTTTCGGAGCTACAGGCGCTCAAAGTTAAGGCGGCATCGTCACAAAATCGCAAATCACGTCATATTTCGTAACGTAATGACGTAAGCGGTGTCGTATTAGCAAATCACAATCTAAGTAGTACCTACCGATACTTCTATTTCAATGTTAACGATTGAGGCAGTGCTCTTTATCCCAACCTAAGAATTTTATTGTCAAGGAATTAAATGGTTTAATAGGGGAAGCATAGAAATCTCCTTTAAGCTGCATTTGCCAATCACAAACATAGCTTAAATTGGGTACTACTTCGGTACTACATAGTATGTATTAATATTACCATATCGGCATTCAGGACATCCTAGTTTCTAATTTGAAAGGAGACAATTCTAAAGGATTTCTATTCTTAACTCACGCGAAATGGCCAAATAACTGGAACTGGTTCTTCCTCTATTTGCATACTGTGTCAATTCTGAGAGCGGCAGATCCTTGTAATTTTGTTGGCCTTCTCCATTATAAGATTTCATGCTAGTTTAACTACACGAACGTTGTCATCTGGGCTACCATAAGTTCATAATATTTACTTATTGTTAACTTACATTCAGTTCTGCCAGGATTTCAGTTTAGGGGGTATAAAGCCAAATTTAGAGAGATAAGTACAATTTTGCTAAGTTTCTGTAGATTTTTAACAGTAAAAGTTCTAAATTTGCATGTGTGTGTGTGTGGGGGGGGGGGGGGGGGGGGCTCGACGGTTGGGGGGGGGGACACGCTCCATTACGGGAGTCTGGCAGAATTCCTGCTTAAGCTTATGGACTAGAGAGGCAAGTATAATCTAAGCGCGCCAATGCTTCAAGAATGACGTCCTTTGGTAAACTATCTTTCGAGGATATGGAAGAGGAAGGTAGCGCCAAGGCCTTTTCTAGGTACTATACAGTCATTCGTCTTGTTGAAACTGATGTAAACCCTAGAAAAGAAGCCAATATGGTCATTAGTGAGATAGTAAAATTTGTATCCGCGTACCTCCTCATTGCAGATCCGAGGACCTGGACCGTAACCCCCTGAAGAACGGGTGCTATTTTAGGTATGTTAACTGTAGTTTCCAGTTAAGTAACAGTCGTGATTGGCGTTTCCAGAGCAAGTTATGTGTAGGAAGAATCCTTGCATATTCTGTTCTCTCAATTCAAGTGTCTACGGCGAAAAAGGACATGGCGAGTATAATGTCAAAAGGTCTATGTGATGAAACAGAAAATAAAAGTTTAAGAGGCCTTTTTTCGTGTCAGGAAATCTGTCACGTCAACAGCTTTCATCATATTGACTTTTTCCTCATAGGTCAAAAGAAGAAGACAAATGGGAAGGAAACTGAATGGGTTGAATACAACGTGCTCAAATTTGAATGTTAATGAAACATAGCGTTTTCTGATGGCAATACGTTATTCTAAACAAAAAGAAAAAAGATACAGACTTATAACGTACTGAAATAGATTAGTTTGTTCATGAACTGCAGTGTGAATAGAATTAGAAAGTTCTTGGTTCAAGCTCGTGCCACCGTCCTAACTCAGGCAATTTGTTGCTGATTTACAATGTAAATATACTGAAAACTTGCTTCTTTCAGAATATCTACCCTAAATTTTTGAATATTTAGATAAATTAGAAATAATTTATAATTAGAAATACAGAATATAAGCACACACGTAATCGCCGCTTTTCCGGAACTCGAGAGAAAGTGTAGCCCGACTGAGCTCTTCCACTTAACACCGTCTCATCAGGTAGAAGCCAAAGTGAAGAAGTAAGTCACTTCGAGGTGCACTGTAGGTGTAAAGGGTAGGCAGGAATCTAAATTTATGGGATTTCCTTGAAGGTAAGCGATTTGTTCAACACTCAGACAGAATGTCCGTAGAGCGTTGGCTTAGCATTCGGGAGATCATGGGTTCAATCCCAACTGCTGATCATCCAGAATGAGGTCTCTCAGTTTTTTTTCCTCAGTCACACCAGGAAAATACCGAAATGGTACCTTCAACTTAGGCCTTGCCCGACATCTTCCCGCATCCTTTCCCCTCCTCTATCTGGCCTGAGACATAAATGAAATTCAAAATCAACTCTCAGATTGATTTTTTTTTTTTAATTTGCGCTACGACTACGGCGGGACTGAACAGTCATTATTTTTTTCCTTTGCTTCGACCATAAAAAAACTAGTAACCACAAAAAGTACAAGAATGAATCCACACACTTAATAAAACATTCCATTTTTGTTCCTGCAGGAAATTTTTTTCTATATTGTTTGTTTATTCGTGAGTTTCACAAGAGATACCTCGAATAGTGGTTATCACTCTCGTGTAGAATATAACACGGAAAAATGGACCGAGAAATCTTTTTTTTTTGAATGTATAAACATGACGAAAAGAAAGCAAATAGGTGGATCTGTTTGTCTTCGTGTTTATAATCACACACATGAAGTTCATTCATACCTAAAAAAAGGGTATATGACTTACGTGTAGGATATTAACACCCTGAGTTCACATCAATAAAGTACGGGACGTTTCCATACATAAAATTAAAAAAAACAAAACTTGAAACTGTTTTTGTACGATTCATTGTACACACCAGTACGATGACCTGTCGATAATGTTAGATAGCTGTTACAAGAAATGTCATATTTTAATTATTACATGCAAACAAGTACAAATAAGTGTAGAGTAGCATAACATATGGATGGTCCTAAATTTAAGGGGCGGGCAAGTTGAAATCCTTTTCTCCATATCAGCTTTCGTTTAGGCGCTAACTGTGTAACAGATAGATTGATAAATAGACCTAAAAATAAAAGAGGTTTACATTTTCTCTGGGTTACAAATAATCCATATTTAATAAATGGATGGAGCATTAGGTTTTATTTAGGTAAATAGAAAATTTTGAAGCATTTTCAAATAAAATATTTATCCTTTTTATTTTATCCATACCGTCAGTTTGAGTAAAAGAGACCGCATTTACATTCCATATTTGTTTTGCTATAGATCAAGTTACAAGTGAATTATTTTGAAAAGAAACACCAGATCTTCTAATAGAACTAAAAATTCCTTTTTATGTACCAGAATTGCTCAATAAACGAAAACACAGTCTCTCATATGAACTCTTGGAGAATGAGCATATATATACGTTTCGTCACCAATCATTTCTTAAATTGTTAGCCTAGAAAATAGTCCGTTTCCCATCATATTTTATTTTTTTCCCTTAAAAGCAGTATTCATGCCAGCAAGCAAGAAAATTTAACGGCAACACTGTAGTGTGGAAAATTTACCCATTTATATGCAAACTCTTATAATTTCATTTTTTAATCAGGTAGAAAAAAAATCAGGAAACAAAATATGTGAGCCCTGAACTCGATTTTCATTGAAGGCTTCAATTACGTAAACAGGTAGAGGATGTTTATGATAACTATCGGAATAATAGCGGGGTGATATGTAAAACTACAACCATCTTATTGTAACAAAGTATCTCTAACAACAGTAGCATTCCTGAATAAACTTGGTTGCTAAGTAACTCCACAGACTATTCTACTTTTAAATTCCTATGGATAATATTCCAAGAACACTCTTCTCTTCTAACAAGTTGAAGGTATTTATTGTGAGGCCCTCCTTAAAGAAGAAAAAAAAAATCATTCCAGGCAACATTAGCTTACTTTGAATTCTTATTTTCTAGTTCCGAAAGAATATTGACAATTAAATTCTTTCTAACTGGGTAATAACGTTAGAGATGAATCAGGTACCTAAAACCACAGAGAACCATATAGAGAACTAACTCACATTTATGAATATCTACGCATTTCTTTCTCGTTTGGAGAAAGGTTCTTGCCTCATTGGTAGATGGCTCTGAACTTAAATAGCTTATTTTCAAACATCCTAGTCAACTGAAATTCTGTGATTGGTTCAGCATTTAGTACTAGCTTAAATATGGCAGTATGAACTAATCATAAGCTTTAATTTATTAGGATGTTCAAGAAAATAAGCTTTTGAAGTCAGGGACATCTAGTGGCGAGGGAAGAAACTTCTTCGAAACCAGAAGGAAATGCGTATTTAAGAATGCATATTATTTTTTTTTGTATGATTCTCTATGCTAAAACTAAAGACAGATCAGTATGGAACTAAATAGGTTGTCCAACCGTGTGTGAGGTCATAGAAAATTTCCAAAGATGTTACAATTAGAGGACAGACCAAAGTTAAAAATGATAAAGAACAATTGAATCCGAACGTCACAATATCAGTCCACCATTTTGGTATGTGGACGGCTAGAATTTAGGAGACTGGTAAAGACTTTAAATAAGAGTTAATTCGATAAACTTACGTTATATGAATTCTTCAATCTGGGCAGATTGACATGTTGGATGCGTGTTTTCCTTCTTTCAGGGATGAGCTAATCACTTTTACTTTCTCTTTACCACTCTCCTTAATTCTGGTTGGGGACACCAAGATGGCGGACTGATGTTGTGACCTTCTGATTCAGATTTAAGGAAAAATAGCCTATCCTTTAATTCTAACATCTTAGAAAAACTGCAATGATGTCACGTTTGAAGCAACCTGTTTAGTTCTATAAACCTTGCTTAAGACATATACTTCTTTATTATCATGGTAACCCAGTGGTTCCCAAACTTTGCAGTTCGCGGACCCTTTGAAAATAATTAAAATTTCACGGACCTCCCCTCTAAGTTTTGAAATAAAACAAACTGTAAATATATTAAAAACTCGGCAAAATTATAATATCAGATGTTAACAATGAAGCTGTTTTTGAACAATTAACTCTGTAGTGGTGGGTTCAATGTCTGATTATTTCAATATTAACTCTATCTCTCAACTTCAATTTTATTTCTTAACTTTGATTTCAAATACGTGAGGTGGGAGAATGCGGTTTCACACAAATAAGTAGTGGGCCGTGGAACCGATGCAGGTGGTCGTGCTGCCTAGTGCGGATTCGAATCCCGCTTCTGGCGACTGCAAGGATCGCAGGTTCGAATCCCACTTCAGGCATGGATGTGATTTTAACTGTGTTGTCTGTAGTTAGGTAAATCAGTATGAAAGAGTTGAAAAGAGTTTCAAGAGTTAATAAGTCGCCCGCTTAGGGGAAACCAAGTTTCTTTTTTAAAGTGGATCAATGGTTAGAGCGCTCATCTCTGGCGCTTGGGGTCGTCGGTTCACGCCCTGCTTATGCCATGTGGGCTTTGTGGTGGACAATCACTGTGTGTGGGGTGTACTCCGGGTTCTCCCGTTTCCTCCCATTTTCTTCATTCCACCAATCTGGTGTGAGCCAAAGTTGCCTAAAAGCCTTAAAAATTAAATTCAGAATTAAAATTACAAATAAGTAGTAATCAGAATTAAAATACACAGTTAAACACTTCAAAGTTTATCTTGAGAGTTCAGGAGAGTCAGTAAGTCTTAATACATAACCAAATGTCAGCTGTAGACTGTAGGGTCTTCTGGCGTCTCTTACCTATCCATGATTCTCGGGTAATAGAGACCAGATGAAATGTGAGCTTTGTTTCAAGCTTCAAGCATATGCGCGAACAAAAGTCTACGTGCTATCTTTTAACATGAAACATAGACTTTTGTTCGGTTATACGCCTCATTCCTGAAGATGACGTCCCTGACTGACATTGAAAGCTTGAAGCAAAGCTCACATTTCATCTGGTCTATTACCCGAGAGTCATGGATACAAAATATCAGCTAGTTGTAATTGTGAAAGCTGAAATTTTAATGAACTGCAAGTTGAAAGTTCTGCCAAGGAATCTTCTTCTTGTGGCGTAAGAGAGAAGTTTTTGATAGTCCATCACCGAATGGGTTCCTTATCTACATGTCACTTTCGTTCATCACCGGAAATACTACCTAAGCTGCAAGTCCAGTTGCTCCAAATGTGACTTAATAACATTGAGGATCTCCTTCGGAACATTTTCTTCTGACATCTGAACGAAATCCGGCATGGAAGGGAATTGCTCGAGATTTCAAAGTCTAATCTCTGAATATCCAAAGCTTGAGTTTTCTTAATCAAACCTTTGGTTTTATCTCGAACCTGGAAAATAGTGATGCTAGGTTCCTACAGGCTTAAAATTAATGCATTCAGATGGTTGAAGATATAGCAAAGTATGATTGCTGCAAAATCAGTTAAAGTCATGGAACCTGTCTTTAAGGTCGAAGTTGAAATTAAACAACAAGAGCTTGCCTCTATCTCTCAGTTCAATTAATCAATCAATACGTTTCCTCGGGAACGTCATCTTACTTCACAGTGCATTAACAATTGTGGCCACTTCATATTTCTTCACAGATTATTCCAAATACCCGAGAATTCAAAAGGCCGTTTAATAAAATACACAACCCGAACTACGTGGTCCACGTAACTCTTGAGATCTGATAGCATCTTGTTTTCTACTAATGTCTCTCTGTGGATACAGCAATGAACTCACACTGCTAAAGTTTTTAATCATACACTGCAAAAACTGTACCTTTGAATAGTGGGTACAAAATGTACCCACAATTTTTGAGAGGCACTGGCGAACTCAGGGTTGGGTTTAGAGGGGCGGTTCTTTGCCTCCCAGTTCTTGGGAAGAAACAGATTAATAGAAAAAAAGATGGTAAAGTATGAATCCCTGTGCCAACCACTGATTCTAAAAAAATGTGGGTACAATATACCGCTTATTTTTCAGAGGCAGTGACGGGCACAGGGTTTCATATTTTATCGTCTTTTTTTTCTATTAATCTGTTCCCTCCCAAGAACTGGGAAACAAAGAACCTCCCTCTAAACCCAACCCTGGGTTCGCCATTGCCTCTTAAAAATTGTGGGTACAATATCGGCATTTTTCACCCACTATTGAAAGGTACAGTCCACCTTTTCTTTCACACATCGATCTTGTTCCGTCATTGCTAACACTCACACATATTTTTATTTAAATTGATACCATTGTCAACCATAAACTTGTTCCCAATCTCAAACAATTCTGCTGATGTGGTATGTGATGATAGATTTTTACAAAAAGAATATCGTCATGCAATTTATTTTCATAATTATAACAGACAGGCACGTATCCAGAAGTTGGTTTTGGGAGGGATCGAAGGGCTTCCGGGGGGTCCAAGTGTCTGAGCACTCTGGACATGAAATGTATATTAAATATACATAGTTACCCCTGAAGTTATACTATTTTCCATAAAACTATGAGTTTTGGGGGGTTCGGACCCCCCC
>JAGDQP010056792.1:0-12867 GCA_022664845.1 Lepisma saccharinum | reverse complement strand
AGAACTATTTTATTCGAAGTATTGGCCATCGCTAGCTATACATTTCTTCCATCGTTCCGGCAATGTGTGGATGCCAGACCAAAAAAACTGTACCTTTTATGCTGGAAACCAGTCATCAAGCCATTTTCGTACATTTTCGTAAGATGCAAAGTGCTGGTCAGCAAGTGCGTGTCCTATGGATGCAAGTGAAAATCAGAAGGCGCCAAGTCTGATGAGTAAACCGCATGCGGAAGGACTTCCCAGCCAAACGTCGCAGTCGTTTCCTTGACCGGTTTTGCTGTGTGGAAGGGTGCATTATCGTGAAGCACAATCACTTTATGTTGTCTTTGGTCATATTCTGGTCGTTTTTCACGCAAAGCTTCATGCAAATCGATCATTTGTTGTCGGTAACGTTGGATATTAACGGTTTCGCCAGCTTTCAGCAGTTCATAATAGATCACTCCCTTCTGATCCCACGAAACACAAAGCATTGTCTTCCGTCCATAGCGATTTGGTCTTCCAGTCGATGTCGCCGGTTCTCCTGGAGTTACCCATGATCTTTTAGGCTTAGGAGTCTCGAAATAGATCCTCTTTTCGTCACCAGTCACAATTCGATGGAGAAATGATTTCCTTTTGTACCTGGCGAGCAGAATTTCGCAAGTGGTTTTTCGGTTTTCCTTCTGTCGTTCAGTGAATGCATGTGGAACCTATTTTCCCACCTTCTGAATCTTGCCCATGGCTTTTGAACGTTTGGAAACTGCTTCTCGTGTCACATTTAATTGATCCGCGAGTTGTTGTTGCGTTTGAGCGTCATCCTCATCCAACAAAGCTTGCAGTTCGCCGTCTGCAAAGTTTTTCGGTGGTCTTCTACATTCTTCGTTTCTCACGTCAAAATCGCCACTTTTAAATTTTGTAAACCATACATAGCACTGTGACTTACCAAGAGCATGCTCACCGTAAGCTTCGAGAAGCTGCGATGCGACTCTGCAGCAGTTTTCTTCAAATGGTAACAAAAAATGAATGCTGTCCGCACATCGTAGTTTGTAGATACAAATTGCGCCATGTTCGACGCTATTAAACACTTCACTTTGACATGAAACTTGTCTGGTTGTGAGTTGCAAATCGTTATCAGCAGTCAAAACAAGCAAGTGGCGCCAAGGACACAGTTTTACGTAACCACAGTGATAGCTAACGCCGTCTATGCACAAATTCCGGTTTCATATTTACACACCTGGTATGCACAAATTCCGGTTATATATTTAGACACCTGGTACCATGTGCGTGGGTTCTTTCGAGATTGTCCAGTTTCCTTCTGTTTTCTTCTGTTCTTCATTCCATCAATTTTCCTATCATTATTCAACTGGTTTGAGCCAAAGTTGCCTAAAGGCCATAAAATAAATTCAAATTCAATGAAGATAAATTAAAACTTACATCCCACTGGAAAGACGTAGACGTAATGGTTTCAGACTAACGGTTTGCATTTCAAATTAGTACCGAGCCGCTGTAGCTCAGTGTTAGTTTTGGCGTTGCATTCAGGATGTCGTGGTTTCCATTCCAGCGGCTGACCATCCTGACTGAGGTTTTTCTAAAGTTTTCTCTCAGTCACACCAGGCAAATGTCGGCATGGCACCGTCAACAGAGCCACTGGATGCGATGCTCCGGTATCCTTTTCCCTCCTCTATCCCGGCTTGAACCAATGCTTAAAGGCCATAAATAGAATTTAAATTCAATTCGAAATTAATGTTTTAGCTAAAGCCTGCTTTATACTAAGTCTAAACTCAGTCTTTGCAATCGGCCCTAAGTGTTCGGAGAGTTGCTTGACGTTATATTTTGGCTCTTCAATTAACACTAAAGTGCTTGTGCTTATAGCACGCTATGTCAAGTTTTGGGCCGGGTCCATGCTTAGGACCAGGTGAGCCGATTTAGCTCTCGTCACACGGAGGACAAAGTAGAGCATTTGATTATTTCCTTGCGTTTAGGGGTGACCGGGACTGAAGGTGTTACCCTCAGAGCACGAAAAATACGAAACTGGAGCTCATTCAGTTGTCAGACCGGGTCAAGTTTTAGGCGGATCACCTATTTGGGGTCAGGCGAGGTCACCAAAACCGACCTAGTTTCAGCTCTGTGTTTGAATTAAACTTATATAGCTTTTAGGCATCTAAAGCTCAGGCCAGGATTGGGAAGGGGAAAGGATTCGGGAAGGTGTCGTCCAGGGCCTATGTTGAAGGTGCCATCCTGGCATTTGCCTTATGTGACTGAGGAAAATCCCGGTAAAACCTCAGTCAGGAGGGTCGGCCACTGGGATCGAACCCACGACCTCCTGAGTGCAATGCCAAAGCTGTACCACTGAGCTACGGTGTCTCGGTGTTTCAACTCTGCCACGCTACTTCCTCTATATAAGGTATTTGTATTCATTTTTTAAGAATTTCAGAAGAATTCGGTATTTCAATATTCCTATATTGTTCAGTATATTGATACTGTTCGGTATTTCGCTACATCGATATTTCAGTATTTTCGGTATTTCGGATTTTTTGGTATATCGATAGTTTGGTATTGGTCATACCGAATTTTCGGTATTCGAAAATACCGATACCGATTTCGATATATCGATATTTTTGACAGTCCTAGGTCTTGCGGTCAATCAAATCACCGGCTTTGCAACTGCTTCTGTCATAGTATGATGGTTTGCAAAATTAAAGCACCAGTTAGCTTCATTGTGTGATAACAATGCTGGTAATTATCATTGTCAACACTGCATATACGCACGTGCGATTGCTGCTAAACAATTTTTTTGTTACCTTAAGGGATGAAAAGTGACAAACACCTAAAGTTAAAAAAAATGTAAGAACTAGTGTATTTCACATGGGGCACACATAAGCTTTCGTAACCCCTTAACTTTCTTCTTACCTTACCTTGCATAATTTCAGGATGATGTATCTCCAGGGGCAATGACACTATCTTAAAGTTAGATTATTTGCTTATCTACGGCATATATATTTATTAATAAAAGTCATATGATATACATTTGATGTTATTCTTTGACTACAACTTGCGAGTATCGCAGATATTGTAATGTAAATATCTTTATGTTACTATTTGTCATTACTTTATGACGTTGAATACATAATACTGCAATTGGTACTGTTGATAAGGTAGCAATCGCATTATTACGTGCATTACTATGTATTTGCGTTAAATCGTTGTAATTACGCTTTGTTTTCGGTATAACATAACTGTATTCAAATAAGTGCATGCTCAAACATTTTTTGTACAATTCTATCAAGACTTCACAAACCGATGGAAAGAAATGGACCAAATAAAACCTCGTCCATTTATCATTCATTGGCATGCAACCTATGATTCTCTTCGTAAGAGGTTACGTCAGTATAAAAAACGACACTTTTGTTTCTTGTTCTTTTTTTTTAGAAGAACTCAAAGACATTCCAACTAGTAGTGATCCGCCCATTTTGCGTGTTCCCACGGATCATACCGAGGTAAGGAATTAACAATGCAGTGTATATATATCAAAGTGTGAAAAAAGACGACGACAAACAGCGATTGTCTGTATAAAGTTATGGTAACAAAGGCTTTAATCATGGTGTAGTGGGCACGTCGTGTTGAATAAATCTTAATTTAACCACTAACAATCCTTTATCACAGGTCCTTATAACTTCACCACCCAATCAAAATCAAACTTCCATCTTTTCAAAGTCAAATCCTCCTCCTCTAAATAAAACACCTAAGACTAACCAAGAAGAAGATCCCATTGATACTTTTCAAGCAATTTTTCAAAATATTTCAGATCAAAAGGAACTTATCATTTTCTTACTAAAACATATCTCTAAATTACAAAGTCTTATTTCTACGAACTCTTCCTGGAAACAAATACAAAAAGCTGTAGAAAACAATTTATCTCTATCACAACTTGGTCTTAACATCATCAAGAACTTAGACAATTACAAAGATATTTCCAAAGATTAAAAAAAAATACTTATTTTCTCTTTTTATCAAAATTTTTATTATTACTTCGGTAATTTTACAGAAAAAAAGAATTAAAAAAATATATAAATTTTCACTTCCAGTTTCCAAACTTAAACATAATAAAATTCTTATTTTAACTGATTCACAGTCAGTAATTCATTCACTCTATTCGGCTGAAAATCAACTTTTCAAAGCTTTTCCTTATTCAATTAACTCTTTATATTTATATCAAACTCTAATTACCGATAAAAAAAATCACCTGGATTTCGCTCATTCATTTAGTATATTCAATAACACTACTGATAAACTAGCCTTCAATTCTGTTATTAATAAATCAATAACTAACCTACAGTTCCACCGGAAAGATCTGCTCTACAAATAAAAAAAGAAAATCGATAATAAATGCACTACTTGGGTGCATGATTCTCCATCTTTATCTGTTCATACTAATAGACCTTATATTAATTTACAATTAAATCGCCCATTTTTTTAAATAAATTCTCATCTATAAGATAAGTCATTACTTTATCCATCAGACTAAGATCGCTACATACTACTACCAAACTACACTTACATAAAATAAAAATTATAGATTCCCCTTATTGTGAATGTGAAACTAACACATACTTAGAAGATATCAATCACATATTGTTTTTGAATGTAAAAAATACGACTCTCAAATAACTTCATTGCTAAAGGCTCTAATAAGACAGAAAATTCCTCAGCCTATTACAATTTCTTCTCTAATAGAAGCACCTGACAAAAAATTGGCTATATTTTATTGAATTCTTTCAAAAAGTCAAAAAAGCTTTCATAGCTTAATTAGCCATTCTCATCCGACTTTCGTAGTTCAAAAAAAAAATACACATGAGAATCATACTTTCAATAAAAAGCCTTAATAGAAAACTCATATGAATTATGAGAATTATTCAGGTCGTGGCTTTCTATAATTAGATCTATACATGAGAATTCGTACCAAACAGCTTCATTAAAGTTAAGTCTTAAAGTTATAGTTCTGTATTTTAAAACATACAAAAAATTGTCAACAATTTTCTTCTCTTAATACCATAAACTTTTATCAAGACAGTCCCAGTCTAATTAATTATAAAATAAAATCCGGTGTCCACCACCACTAGCGTAAAACAACAAAGTGTCATCAAGAGACGATTATTCACGAATTTTCATCTACCTTCAACTTAAATCAATCCAAGAGACTTCAAGCAACTTTGGTACAAATCCGACGGAAAGTCTTCATCTTTCTAGTGTTGGATAGTTACCAGTAATAAAAGACGAAAGACGAATAAAGCACAGGACGACAGCGATTATCGTAAAAGTGAAATGTTTTGATGATTAATATTTGTTGGTATCAAAGTGTGATGTTACTAAGAAATGGTTGGTTGGGCAATAAAGTAGTAAAAGAGGCCACCATAATCCTTGATATTAAAAGAAGTTGAATTTCCATACGTGATTTGTATAATAATACAAGAGATATGCAGAAGTAATTTAACCTCCATCCCAGTTCTGCTGTACAAGCAGTCCTACACAACGTCATATCCGGGAGTAGGAGAAAGGACTGAATGAAAGAAAAAATATATCTTTAATAATGTATGAGAACGGTAGACAAGCTGTTAAGATGTAGAATTAAGTAACTGTCCAGGAAGCATTCACTAAGTATGCGATTGAATTAACTAAGAGTAACTACTTGGTGAAAAAAAGATGTGTGAAGTTGCTGTCTCCATAGCTACAGAGATATGTGTGTATATGTGTGAATGTGTCATAATATTAAATTGACAATACGTATGTTGTCCCAAAACCGTGGAACGTTGACGATATAAAATGATGAACTTTAGTAAGAGAAGGTAAGTCGGATGATGTTCCACTATTTGACTTGTACAGACATATATATGTATATAATGGTAAATCTAGTTATATTTGTATATGAACGCCATTATACTAATATTATGAGTAGAGTAGACTGGAAATACGTTAATTAATTTGTTGCCTACCCCATTAGGACTTGCCGGGCCAAAGATAAGCTTGAAACATTATTGAAATAACATGAAATATAAGATTAAGTCTTTTCAACATACCTTAGTAAACAATTCGTAGTAATAAATGAATTTTGTGGAGATTCTGAATTGTGTGAGAAAGGATTCACTCTGCTAGTAACAGGTCTGACGAGACGAAGCAAGACCTTTTATGCACAGTAAAAATACAGACCTATCCTTTCAAGCATGGAGTAGAGATTGTACAGTACTGACATTTGCTTTTGTAACTATTTTCCCCATTCGTGCAGAACTGTTGTTTTTAGCTTGTAGACTATATATTAATTAAATAACGGTAGTAATCGCTATACATCCAGAGCAGCGAAATGACAACTGCTTTATTGCAGAATGGTCTCTGGTAAACAGATCACTACTCCTGTCCTGCTCCGTGGTTTTTCTAATAATGATAATAATAATAATAAGAAGAAGAAGAAGCTGACGTATTCGACGTGGAAATCACATTGCAGTCTTTACAAGTTAATAACACTGCCATGACGCGTAAATATATTTATGGATTGTATGTTTGGCTTTTGTGACACACTACAACCGGATTATACAAATATTTGCTACACACTGAAAACAATCATAAAGAACATTTTAGAGACAAATGTTGGTAACCTAAATTAATCCTTCAAGTATAATGCGTAGTCGCTAGTTACAAGATACAAAATATGATCGAATGTACTGCAATGGAATGTGTGTATGATGTTACTATGACCGAAGATGGAACGCCTTATTTTGAATACGACGTGACATTCAGATATAGAATATGTATCAATGGACGTAATAAGCTCATATGCAATGAAATCGGTTATTAAGTATACAGAACACTCGTTGGACATATGAGACATAGAATTAATGCTGCAGGTAAATACGGACGCCCCCTGTAGACTTTTAACACGCAAAGGAAACAAGATGAACGAAAATCACTGCAACTGTGTTTTTATAGAATGAGTTGAATGACTCCTGTAACATGTAACAAGATAAACAGGCATAATGACAGTCAATGCCTGTAGCGACTACCAAGTTGTCAAATTAAGCAGTTTATTTGCTTGCTAGGATACTCATGTATTAATAGTAGGTGCGGACATGCACTGGTGACAACATTGCTTAAATTACGATATATCTCGCCGATAGATTAAAGAATAGTAAAAAAGGCATAGTATTAACAGTCAGGTTAGCCAGCTTATTACAGGAATGGATGCGAAATTGGATTGATTCAATAAGTAAGACAGTTGTTTGTGGTAAATACAGTATTCTGTCGACCATACAGGAATAACAATAGTTAATCCGTCTTAGGATGGACAGGGTTGTGAATTACGAAGATACGTTATTTAAGCACACTCTTTGGTCTTTGAGTTGTTGATACTTACTTTAATCATTTGCCTTTGCTCTGATTGTATTGCATACACAAATTACATAATTGAAACAGCACACTGTGATTGGTTAACAAATCCTATAAAGAGGCCATCGACAGGAGATGAACCTAGTTCCATCTACAATGGCAGTTTGTGAATATTCGAGTTTAGAAGTGAGTGAGGATTGTATTTCGAATGCTATAGACCGGTGGAACCCGACATTTCCTGTGGCATGCATAGAATGATCTTTTTGCAGCTCCTCTAGAAACAGACTGTCATGATTGTACTAACCTTTCAATGGAAGTCCTGATAGACAAAGTCTTGGAGACATTAGCATATCCCGGAACATATTTGCAGAAATGCATCCAAATAAAGAAATTCCAGTAGGGAAGTTTATGAATACAGATTACGAAATTTTGACAAACGACAACTTCATAGAAGCAATATAAGTTTCGCTGTGGACAAAGAACTATGTACATGGCGCCTGTCTTTTGGTTTTGGAACAGGACTAAAATAAAAACAAACTCAATTCCTGCAAGGCTTTTATTTGACAATTGATTTAGACAGTGGTTGGGTATATTATTAATTGGACCTGTATTGATTATCGTAAACACTTACAAGGCAAGGTATAAAGACAGTTAAATTGTACAAAATACTGTCATTACAAATAGGATTGATAAAAAGTACACTGATACAAAATAATGTAGTATAACTGTCATTTCATATAAACAACTTGGTACAAAATAATGTAGTAAACTGTAATTTTATATTAAAAATCTTAGTAGAAAATAATGTAGTATAACCGTCAGGATACAAGGTGTGTCGTTTCATATAAACACATTGGTACAAAATAATGTAGTATAACTGTCTGGATTTAAGGGTTGTAGTTTCATATAAACAAATTGGTAGAAAATAATGGAGTATAACCGTCAGGATACTAGTTGTGTCGTTTCATATAAACAAATTGGTACAAATTATTTTGTATAACTGTCAGTATATAAGGTTTGTCATTTCATATAAACAAATTGGTAGGAAATAATAATGTAGTATAACTGCCAGGATGCATTATGTGTCGTTGCATATAAAGTATGTTAATTGAATGACCCAGATTGATACAACATAAGGCTGCCTGATCTGCTGGATACGATTCCGCTGGTTTGTAAAGCAATAGTAACGAACAGAACTGTACAGGTTTTCACTTATGTAAAATAAAATCAATGACGTGTACAGATTGTGTAATGAACAACAACGCTCCTCATATTGCTATAATGATAGCAAAGGTATGTAAAAGGCAACTGTATATGAAAATATGTACTATAAAACAGGATTCATGATTTTAATTTCGTTTGGTTTGCTTAACTACTACTTGTACGAAAGCCATATGGAACAGCCAGATAGTGTTCCGTAACAACAGGATTTAATTTCCGACGTTTGTGATGCAGAACACCGTGTCTTTTTGTTTGCGCTTTACACACGACACGGTAGTACGGTTTTCTAAGAATATGATTTGGAGTAAAGATTTGTTTACATTCATAGTTTTGCGTTATTAAATTGTACATATCTTGAAATGTTATGTCATCAACACATTTCACTTTTACGATAATTGCTGTCGTCCTGTGCTTTATTCAACACGACGTGATCGCTACACCATGATTAAAGCCTCTGTTACTATAACTTTATACAGATAATCGCTGTCCGTCATCGTCTTTTTCCACACTTTGATAGATGCACCGCATCGTTAATTACTTACTTCAATATGAACCGTGGGAACACGCAAAATGGGCGGATCACTATTAGTTTTAATATCTTTATGTATTCTTTCCACAAAAAGGAGAAAAAGAAAGGACAAAGAAGTGTCGTTTTTTATGCTGACGTAACCTCTTACGAACAGAATCATGGGCTGCATGTCAATGGATGATAAATGGACGAGGTTTTATTTGGTCCTTTTCTTTCCATCGGTTTGTAAACTCTTGATAGAATTGCCGAAAAGTGTTTGAGCAATTAATTAATTGAATACAGTTGTGTGATACCGAAAACGAAGCTTGATTATAATGATTTAACGGAAATACATAATAATGCGATTGTCACCCTATCAACAGTACGAATTTCTGTATTATGCATTGAATGTCCCAAAGTAATGACAAATAGTTACTTAAAGATATTTATATTACCATATCTGCGATACTCGCAACCTGTATTCAAAGAATAACGTGAAATATGTACCATATGACTTTAATTAATAAGTATATTTACCGTAGTAAATAAATAGTTTAACTTTAAGATAGTGTCATTGTCCCTGGAGATACATCATCCTGAAGGTATGCAACGCGCACCCAGTAGTAGTATTGTCTTCCCACTACTATGCGACACACATATAATGTACGTACAAGGGTTAGCTAGATCCTTCACGAATATTTTAAGATAAAAACCATCCTGACAGTTTTTCCAGGGGTTTTGACAGGCATGCCAGGCTAAAGCCGGGATGGTACCTTCAACTTAGGCCCTATCGAACACATTTCCACGTGCTTGCCTCTCCCCTCTTCTGACCTAAACCTTAGAGTCTAAATGGATTCTTGAATCGTTGGCGTCTAGAGGTTCAAAGAAGATAGTATTAATCGTTCTTGCATATGTTTGGAAAGTAAATGAAAATAGTTATATTAGGAGTATAAGTAAATGACAATGACGTAAAACTTAAAATAAAATTCGCTCTTGGTAGTGGAGAGGACTGTGCTTAAAGCAACAGAAAACATTTTTAGTAGCATTAGTTCTTTTCTTACACAGAAATTAAATTCACTTGAATTTCAACTACTTATGACATGTCTCTCTTTCTTTCTTTCTTTCTTTCTTTCTTTCTTTCTTTCTTTCTCCCAGGAGCTTTGCCGTTAAGTCTGAAGACCCTTCTTATAAATACATGAAAACAGATACACAAATATTCAAATAACAAAAACTTCAAGCATAAACTTACTGTACTGCATATAAATACAAATGCTGATGCGTTAATGATTAATAGCTTTAATATATTCCTCTGTTATGAACATTACACAATATTTAATCGCACTTGCTGATGAAGTAATATATGGTTTTTGCTATCAAACTTTTCTAAAATGCTGTTAATATTACCTTTAATATATGAGCAGATATGTTGATGCTTGCTTGCTGCTTGTAGGATATCTACACCATTCTCTGAACAAATGTTTTACAAATATTCTGGTTAGAAGAGATCCTACCATGACGGTAGCTATACATTTGTTAAAACAATACGGCGCGATACAAAACAAACGAATGGCGTAAATAAGGAAAGAAACAAGCCGGCCGCGTGGCCGAGCGGTCTGCGGAGGTAGGCCATTAGCTCGAAGGTCCCGGGTTCGAGTCTCGGCAGGGGCATGGATATGGATTTTAACAGCTCAAGGCGAATCGTGACGGGTCGAAGTTCAAAGTTACTAGACAGAATGCAGGCAACATATGACCCTAAAACTGACAAAGAAAAAGTGGTGTCATACTGTTCGAGACGTCTATCTAAGTCAGAAAGAAACAGCAGCACATGGGCCAAAGAACTGAGCGCACTTTTGTAGTCTCAGAAAATTCCAGTACATCATTATGGCCAGACCCTTTATATTATTTACCGACAGCCGTGCTCTAGTCAATCTTCAGAACCAGCCAGATAAGAGTTGGAAGTTCCATCGAATCAGGTTATATATAAGCGACTTCCAGTTCGAAGTTCGGTACCGTAGAGGTATACACAAACCAGCTGACATAATATCACGTCTAGAACAAAAGGCCGACATTGAGAAAAAGGGGACAACGCGGAAGTGAAAAAAGAAGAAGAAGACACAATAAACTTAGCAAATACAAAGAAGTACTGACGTAGTGTCCATTTCAGAATAAGGCTTGGTATTCCGTTCCAGTACATTAGGTGAAAATTTCTTTATTCAAAATAATTTTTCAACCTTAACATTAATCAGAGAACAAAAAGAGGACCATTTTTCTCAGGCATAGTAGATGCACTTACTGGAGTAAAACCAGTGCCACCTTCTGCAATCAGAGCATCACAATTATACACTATCAAAGAGGGAGTTCTTTATAGAGTGCGAAAAAAGACCCCGTCATGGACAAGTATATCTTTTATGCATACCTCAATCTCTAACAAGAAAATTACTTGATAATTTACATGCACAATTATCGTCCCGTAGGAGACTAATAACAGTGAATATCACCGGTTGCGTACCCAACCTGGGTGCCGGGAGTTCCATCAGTTACGTAGTCAACTCAGTACGGGAAGAAATCAGGTTAAGGTCAGACTACACACCAGTTACATAGCCAACTGAGTGTGCAGAAAGGTACCCGTTACATAGCCAACTGAGTACCAAGGAGTGTTCCAGATGCGTAGCCAACTGAGAACGGAGGATGGAGTTCACCACCCGAGAACAAGTGATATTTCTTACCTTGCGTTGGTCCATTTTATAGGTGATTTTGGTGGGGGCTCCGTTCTCATCGTTTGGCGACTTTAGCTCCATCTGATGTTTATTTGTAGAGTTGACTGTCGTCTGCTCCAGTTTATGTGTCACAACTTGTTTACATTACGTATACACATGTTTGTCCTATAAACATGATTGCTTGTTTACGTAATATCTACGTGCTCAGAAGACACGGGAATATTACACTATTTTATATGGAATGTGGGCCTAGTTGTGTGTTCTGATGGAAGCTTTCTCTCTCATGTTTTATAGTTTGATTTTCTTCCATCGAGAGGTGAATGTGTTATAAATGAGTGTTTTGATAGCATTGCTTAGACTATGTCTGTTCAGTGTAGCTCATTTAGTTTTCCAGATGTATTTTTTAATCTGACTTTACCCTTTCTCGCTCAACTCGCTTCTGGTTTTTCCTTATTCAGTTATTTTAACCTCAGTTTTGTCTCCTTCTTCACGGCACTGCAAAGTCAGTGATAGCCGGTTGGAAGCTGTCTGCAGAGTATGCCTGTGTCTTGTTTGGTACTATGCAACCTAAAATGAAGTTATTATTTGTGTTAATAAGTTCACTGCGTGAAAGCAAATTAAGTTAGGAGCTAGTGGCCTATCACATAGACTTAGTAAGAAATAAATCAGTATTTTAATCATAATTGATAACTTGCTTGCAGATCAATCAAGGAACGTCCTATCTAACATACAAATTATGTTATCTGCAGACAAGAGCTAGCCGATATATTTCCAGCACGTAACAACTACGATTAAAGCACATCATACTTCTCCCACATTAGTAATTGAACTAGCTTAATCGATTTGACACTGATAAATGGTTACCGAATTTTTTACTTATGGACAACATTAGCTCATTTCGTCGCGAAAGAGTTGTAAGATGTAATCGCTATAAAAATGTCGGTAAAACATATATTCGTGCTTTGAGAAAAGTACAAAACTTAGATTTGAATGGCAGCACCTCATCACACGACTCGCTCGGGGTAGAAAATTTGCTCGTCAGAACTGACGCTAGAGCCACCTGTTATCGTT
>JAGDQP010056791.1:0-12867 GCA_022664845.1 Lepisma saccharinum | reverse complement strand
TAGCGACCGCTTAAATCTACGTAACTCTGAAAAAGCTTTTGTATTACTTGTTAACTATCATTGCTTAAAGAGCAATTAACTATGATTGGTTGTTTTGATTCGAACCACCACACTGATCACCTGTCATGCCTGGCCGAGCCGCCAGTTCTTGGTTTGGAATGGGTGAGTGTGGACATGAGTCCGTAATTTTCTATATTAGATATAATATAGAATGCATTTAATGACTGTAGTAACCTACTTGAATTTCGTATTGCATTTGAAAGTTCAATTAGACTCACTAGCTAAAGGATTCGGAAAGTTGAATCGCAGCGTAGTAATTAATTGTGTAAATTCAGAAAATATTCTAAATTATGCAATGTTGGTTGAGAGAGCATAAGATTCCGAGTAAAGTAGAATATTAGCATTTTATTTTAAATTTGAAGTTTGACAGTAATCTGATTCATGAAGTCTTTTTCAAAAATGAGTATTTTCCAATACTATATTGATAGTATTGTAGTTTTAAATCCAGTTAATTATTGGAAACAAGGATGATTCCACTTCTGGAACTTTGTTTAACTTCTCATAGTATTAACACGACTTCCGGTTTTAGAAGTACTTGTAAAGAGGAATCATCTCTTGCCTTCTGTGTTAGTCGTAATTGTAGAAGGAGTCATATTGTTTCATGCGTAGAATTAAAATAATGAGATGTCCAGTACGGTAGAAGTTGGAGAATTAAATTAAAGATAAAACTTAGAACTAAAACTTGCTCTTCTTTACTAGCGCGGGATTTTTCAGTTCATATTTTGCGTATTATTGCGTAAGAAATCATGCTTAAGGTACATATTTGTTTTCTCCATTATTTGCATATTTCGAGTGCCTGCGTTCTTAAGAGATAATAGAGTATTTTCTAGAAGTATTTTCAATTACTAGTTTGAAAGTAAAAGTAATTTATCTTGAACTTAAAGTGAAATCCACTTTAAACAATCATAGCTCTGTTTAATTTGAATTCTTATAAGGGCCTACATATATCTTTAAGTAAGGTAAGTGTACCGATTATGGACCGGGTCCCCAATATGCCCCCCCCCCCAGGATCTCTGCAGCTTTCCGCTGGTGCTACTAGATATCACCGTAAATTATATCCTCATGACAAGATAAAGCAGTTTTGTGCGACTCATTTGTTTGCGAGTAACGTGACCGGCAGAAGCTCCAGTTGAAGTGGCATATTGAGCAAGAAAATATTTTGCTGTTATTTTAGTAAAGTAAGCAATGTTTCGTTTCAATATCTATTGTTGAAAACCCAATCAGTATAATGCATGGATAATGTCGATATGTGAGCATACATGAACATAAAATGTGTATGACGCAATATATTGCATTGTGTAACTAGCAGGCGCCAGAAAAAGTAAAGAGATCAATAGTGCGCAATATGATCCACCGCCATATTGGGCAAAATACAGTCATAACTGCTTAAAATGAAAGAATTGGGTATTTGAAATGTTAGTTCAATAATACTCGTCATCATAATGTTTAGTAATTGAAGCAAAGATAGTCTAATGCCAGGTAATAAGGAAGCTATCAATTCCAATACAAAGAATAAGAAGAATAAAACCAATCAAAGCAAGTGTCATCACGTTTAAAACGACCAGAATTTCAGCAACTGTTTCTACTAATCCTAAAGAACTGGCACTCAGTTGCTCCAAGTCTTGTGAATCTTGGTTTTGTTACCTTTGTCTAGCAGACAAGGTTGTAGACATGCATCTTTGCGTCTCGTAGCGCAAATATGTTCATGAAGAGTGTGTTGGAATCACCGCTTTAGATCACGGACCATTTCTTTGTCCCTCATGTGAGACGTGACCTTCTAAAGTCCTACGTTTAATGTTACACTTTCAATTTACTTATATTTTTTTCTTCTTGTATATTCACTTGTTATTCACAAATTTTGGAATTTTGTATTAATACAATAATCTTGATTTTGCAATGTCATATAAATTATCTATGTTTGTAATGCAATTCTCTCAGTATGTAGCAAATATGATTAATACAGAAAGATTACACATCACTTTTTCCATAAGCTCTTATTTTCTATAGCGGGTCATATTGGGAACTCCATGTTCCCAATATGGCCTACTGGCAACATTTTAGGTTTCGACTTATTATATTGTTATACGTCATTTCTAGAAAGCAGATTTATTTTTTTCATTTGTCCAAATAGTCTTTCAACTTGATGGTTAAGTCGATTCACACAAATAAATAGTTTTTTCTTAGTTAAAAAAATCAACAAATTAAGGTTACAATCAATATATTCGCAGTCAAACTATCGAAATTGTTGTTACATTCAAAGCTAAGTTATTATTATAATACAAAAAAAAAAAAAATAGATGAAAAGTATTTATAAACTTCTCTCTTAAGGTTTAAGAGAAAAACAGTATTTTGTGGTTTATTGGTTACGAGACGTCAAAGGTTGGAAATCTCGGGTTTTCGCTCGCAGTGAGTTTTATGGGTTCTCAGTTATTTCCGTCAACCAAGTTACTAAAGAAAGGAAGGAATATATTAATTTTCTGAAGTTCAATTTTGCGAATTAACTGCCTATATTCCATAAATCCTGAATATTTTCAATCATTCATCCCTTGCAGACATTTAGCAATATCAGATTGTATGATTTCTCTGTATTTGAAGCTTTTCTTTCAAAACAACTATTCTATTACTTTTCGAGAAGGGTTTTAAAACTAATACAATGAATCATGCAATCTTGTCTGTTGAATGAAGGAGGAATCGTTGGTTGGGGATACGTCGCGCCAGGTTCTGCTTTTGGGTTTCATAAAAGACATCTTGTGTGGGAGCTATATGTTACACGTTGAAAATGACTATATTAGCTCCCCCAGTAGCACACAAACGTTGAAAATACGTGGATTAAACGTTATGTTAACGTTGTAAATGTACCGAAATGTCCACCTGTTCAACGATTTCTTCGACGTTGAATAATGGTTTAGAAGAAACGGGTTTAGTTGGCCAAAACAGAGTATGAATGATGTCTATTGGTATACACACATTTAGTTTCATTTTATCCATTGCTTTTATCACGATATACAGTGTTAATTTTCCAACAGTAAATAATCCGAGCGGATGCTGAGGGGTTCGAACACAGGAACGTTCTTCACTTCTAGTTGGTAGCTCGACGCGTTGACCACTTACCCAAGAATCCACCTGAAGAAACCACTACTCTTTTACTGTATCGTTAAAATTAAATGTCGTTGAAATATAGTTTAAAATTCAACCTGTTTTCAACATGCAAATAAAAACATGAAAAATATAGTTATTTTAATTGTATTTCCTTTTAATTATAATGTTTAAGCAATTAAATTAGAAATACAACTGTGAAACGAAATCTGGGACATATTATGAATGATAGTTGAAAGTACGTCACATTAACGTCGTATCAACAAAATTCTAACTTCGTTGAAATATGGTTTAAAATTCCATCTATTTTCAACGTACACATGAGGACACCAAAATTAGTTTGTGTCATTCAATTATTTTTTAAATATATTTTTTGACATAACATTAGTCAGAAATGGATTAAACAAAATCTATTATACCATAGTTGAAAATAACATATTGAATTCACGTTGCGTTAACGTCTTTTCGAAGCAATGATGTTTCTGTTGAAATATGATTTAAAAATAAACGCATTTTTTTTCAACCGATAACAGTTAATCAACGAAATGAACCTAAAATCAACGTTGAAAACACGTATGTATGCTACTGGAGTCAAAGCCGCCGGAACAGTGTTCATTGATGCAATAGTTCAATGTTGCCAACCCATTTTAAAAATAATCAATTGTTCAAATTACTTCCATTCAGTTAGACCTAGCTACGCCAAAATTGACATAAACATTATTCGACAAAATAGAAAAGTACTGTGGGTTTCCCATACCTAACCACTGCAGTTGTAAGTGTTGCCAACCCATTTTATAAAAATTCATGCTTGCGTGGCTAAATGCTATCAAGGGAACAGAGGCTTAGCGATTGTTAATAGAATCGCAGTTCTGACTTGTTTATTAAGAGGGGAAACTTTTATACTTCTAGCTCGTGTCTTTAAATTCACTCGTGCCCTTTACTTTTCATTACGAGTGTACTTTACGAAAGTTCTGCCCACTAAAACCATTTCTCCATCGAAACGAAAAAAACACAAGATTAGTTATTTCTTCTATAGTGAAGGACAAACTTTCACGAAAATTGGTCAGAATCACTTCTCGGATATTCCTTCTTGGAAAACGTACAATACCCCTTCCATTGCGTTCTTAAATGACTTCCCGTGTATAGGCATTTTAATTTTTACGTAGAAATATGAAATTTGTGAGAGTTCGAGGCTCCGAGCTTCTTGTATAGGGAAAAAATAATAAAAATCGCGTTCAAATTTAGGACTTGTTACTTATGAACCGAAAATGGAATTGGGAAACATTTGTGGATGGGCCAGTTATAATACCTCGCTCCCCTATCTGGTCTATTGAACTTGAAGCCTTTTTTAAGGGTTGACGCCTCATTGTCAAAAACCACATACATATCATTGTATTTCTTGCCTGTTATTTATAGTAATATACGCTTCACTCACCCTCTTTTCGATTTTTTCCTAACAATCCTGACAGTTTATTATTGATAGGTAGAAACCGTTGTCATGAACTGTGTGTTTTCTCTTCTTTCTTCCAGCTAATGGACGGTGCTTTTTTTGGTGACGTCATAATAATTGTGTGACCGATGATAGGTTGCTCCAGAAACATGTAGGTGTATGTATATATGTGTGTGTGTGCGAAGAACGAGGAGTCGATATGTGGAAAACAAGAGTTAGGTTTCTATCTTCATCAATCACAGCCAACGGTAAAACAAGGATCAACAAAACAAAGTCTATGGGGTGGGGGATTTGGGGAGGGATAGGAGGACGGGGTGACCTTGTTGTGTCATCATAAATGTAGTTCCCATATACACAATGCTGCCCCATGCTCTTGTTTCATCCAGTCCTATAAATCACTTGGACAAAAGCGGGCTCAATACATGGAAGCTTCACAAAACAGGTACATTATGTGTTGGTAATCTCGTGAGTGTGAAATCACCCCTCCCCTCCCCCCGCTTCCTGATCTTTGGATGCCTATTCTGTGAACAGTGCCTAGATAGTTCATTAACAGAATACCATGTTTCATGGTAACCGATATTCTCATTGGGCAAAAATAAATTTAAAAAAATGCATAGTAGAGCTAACAATGATCTTTAAATTTTGTTCTTCCGGTGGTTTTTTAATTTTCTACGAGACAAGACACTCATTTTCTTGAGTCGGTGTTCTCTGTTGTTGCCTTAGATACCTGTCTTTCTCTTCCTATTCCGTAATCTAATTTCCAGTACAATATCTTACACCTCGTGTTGGTCATTGGCAATTTTCCCTGTGGGAACGAAAATGAAGATTGGGAATATATCCCTCGGCATATACATTTTCTAATAAAAATTATAAATTATTATTTTCTTTTTAACAATATATTTAACTCCTTTATATTTCTAATCATTTCAAGGTTTGGAAACTTAAAAATAATTTCATTCACCATCTGATCACTATGTTCATCGAATATAAATATATAATGTTCGAAATCTGTCTGACTTAATTATGGATCTGTTCAGGAACACATAACGAACTTTATGAAATGTACGGTGTTAACTTAGAAGTTTTCTGTGAAAAGTTAGTTTGTTTCGTTATTTCCGGAAGCAGTAAAATATTTTCATAGTAACAATAAATACCAGCTCGCAAGCGTGCAGAAAGAAAAAATGAGAAATGAAGATATGGTTAAAAATGTGGAGATAGCAAGTTCGTTTCTTCAAATTACCTCCAAATTGGAGTGTCATTTATTAAAATGTACCAACTCCCCTTGCAGAAATACTTCTACATGCTTCATGTTTTGTGAACATATAATAATAATAATTATTATTATTATTTTCATATCCCTTCAGCATTTCCGTTCCGTCTCGTCTCCAGTTAAGTCGTGTTTGCTACACTGGAAAATACTTTAGTTACTATCATTATATTGTTTCGAACGGATTGCTATGATTAACTTATCATACGGAAGGTAGCAATGATGCTTCTAACGAGGTTCACAAAATTAAGAGTTGGCTGATTCATTTCGTGAGGAAACAAAAGTTATCTCAGAATGAGTTTCCGAACGACTAACTAAATAAATCAACTTCACGTAAACGGTTTCCGAACATATTATGGCAAGGGAAAGAAATTAATGCGTTAAAATAATTCGAGATTGTCAAACGAATTAAAATACAAATCCACTATACTGTTGGGCAGATCTACAATTAATTTTGCATATCTTTTACCTATCTTGGTCAAAAGAAAATCGTAAACTATGTGTGGTCGTAGTAAAATTTTTCAACAGAATATTTTGAACCCTCAAACAATTATTTTTTTTAAATAATAAGAAACATATCCTAGTTTGTATACGACCCACATGGCAGCTATGTTGTTTGAGTTGCAAGAAAGGAAGGGGGGGGGGAACAGACGAGCAAAGGACATGAAAAGAGCAGATCTGCCAACCGTCCTGCAGGTGGATATTTGATATGAAAGGATAGGGAAGCATATGATTATTTCAGTTGTTCCGCATCAAGAAACGGAAATTAGATAGAGTAATATAAAATCTAAAGCATTTCCTGAGTGATAGTCCATATAAATAAATTGCATAAATAATAAACATCAATTATGGCAGTGATAATAGTGGACACCTGGAGACATTTGGTAAGAGAATCTAAATATCTGAACCGTGCGATGTCTATCTACACTCCTAATGCTCAAAACTAAGATCGTCGCATTCTATAATAATTATATATATATATATATAATTCGTAACTATCAGAATTACACTGTAATTTATCTTAATTCTCTAGAACAACATAGTGAATCAAGTTTAGATATTTACATTTAATACTAAAACTTACAATAGGCCTATATCATCGTTACTTGCTCCTAATATGTGATTAAATGCATGTATGTTTAATCTGTTACTTGGTATTGGTAAGATTTGCTTCAATTTCATATATTGGTTGAGAAACATTATTGTGTAGTTTCTAGCAAGAATTGTTTACTGAAAATAAAACGATTAACGCTCGTATTAAAGAGTGACAAAGAAAAAATAATAAATTATTCATTAAAGTCTACTGAACATTTTTTTTTTTGGAAGCTCAAGCTTATTTTTCTCTATAAAAATCTACTATGAAATTTCCAACTTTTCTTTTCTGGAATAACACTAATATAATCATTAATCCCTCTCCATCCTTGCACGAGTTGAAAGCTATTTTTAGGAGAGCTAATATTAGTCATGGCAATATACGTATAATATTGGAATCGTTCAAGACTAAAGTTTGATACATTGAAAAAATATTTTCATGACACACATTGCTTTTTCAAAACTATTTGTATCTGTGTGGACCTACATCAGTGAATTCTGCTTTCTTTTTTCTGTCAAGTTATGTTTCAATGTGAGAAATAAACAAGACACTTTTCCTTTCTTCTGTTTCGTCCCAGAGACGGAAAAATTAGATTCAGAAAAAGAAGGGTGTTAGCTGGTGTAGAAAGAGATTTTGGAGTGCGGTTACAAACTCTTATCTTTTGTAAGATACTTCCCCACCTCTCCCTCTCTTCTCTCAATCTCCACCCGGCATTTCAGAAGCAGATGAAATATTTTACAAGAACAAAACCATCGGCTTCTGTCAAGTCGTTCGTTATAACCAAAAAGCGGCAGTTTTTTTCAACTCCTCCTATGCGTAGAAAAAAAGGGTACAAAGTGGCCGTCTTTTAAACAGAAGTCCTTGTTGACTAAAGGCAAGAGTGGCAACATGTAAGGTTTAGAAAATGAGGCCTACGCCCTTCGTAAACTTCGCCCTATCTGCTGCTAGAAGAACTAGTGCTGGTGGTGGCAGTTGTAAACAAACTTCTGCCAAGCCTAGCTCTTTTTAGCTATTTGACTAACTGACCGAACAGAAAGTAATAGCTATTTTTATTCTACAGTAAGTGTTGATCCTTGACCTTTATAGTTTTGACAACAAACTTTCAGGGTTTTGAACTTTTCAACGTATGGCGTACATGTGTATACCTTTCACCTTTTCTCCATGCGAGGGAGAAGGAATCAGGAAGGCTCTGTCTTTATTCAAGTTTCCATCCAGTCATTCGCTTGATGTTACTGAGAGAACACCTCGGTCATGATTCTCGCCAAGTGCAAAAGTAGAGATATGCTGTCTCCATAGCCTTAGTCCTGTATCTGTGAAGTTCGCCATTAAACAGCCTTTGTAGTTTAGTAATCTACATCTCGTCCTTAGAAAGTAAATGTCGCTATCCCGTAAAAGACAATGACAGAACACCATCGATTCACCTTGCCTAGGGACCTTTGGGCACACAATCTGGTTTAAGACAATATTCATCATCACACAGCGAAAAATACTTAGTCGATGAGAAATGTCAAAACAGTTCTTATATTCCAACGTAGTTACATATACTTAAATACATAATTATGTAGCGCTCCTAATACGCAGGAAACCTACGTACAATCAACCTCATGGTTAGTGGTATCAGCATTTCGTAGAATGATACTACACTATTAACTTTATATCACAATGTTGGAGTACCATACGCAGTGGTTCACCATGTCACGATTTCTAGGAACGTATATGCCACTATGTGACGCCATAACACGACAGAATAATTGTTTGTGTTGATGGCATACCCGGAATTTCCGAATTATTGTAAGGGAGACTGGTCATGGTGGCACAAACCAAAGAACTTTTGAATGTATGTAATCACATTCAAGTAGGAAAAATCACGCGAATTTTCTGCGGAAATACCATGTTAAAACCGGCTACTGTGTAACACTCGTAAAACCACACATTGCTTCCTTGCTTATTTTGTAAAGCGTCTTGTTAGGGAGAGTGTCTTCTCGCCCTCAATCCATTTCACTATGAGTAAATAAATAAGTAACGTATGTTTTGTAGTTTAGAAAAATGGCGGAAGAAGACAGTATTTCTTCTTCAAAAGTGAATCTCTCATCCCTAATTAAACATTTAAAGATAACTGTAGTGCGAATTGGTCTCCTGCATGTCATCATGTAAAATAGGGTGTGAAATCATGCTTTCAATCTAAAGGCAGTAAATGAAAATAATAAAACGACAGGAGAACTTACTTTTTGACCCATTCATTAAAACATTTCCTCGCGCCTTGCCTCACGTTAATAACTTCTTTTTTAATAGTTCAAACTCTAAGAGTACTAACAGAATTTTACCTTTTAGTTTTGCCAGTAAAACGCTATGTAATATAGTGGTCAGCCATCTCTGAGTATGATGTTATCTAATTGAAGACTTTTTACTTACCAATGGATAACATATCGCTACCCGTTGTTATTTGATGATAATTAGTAAGTACTAGAAACCGATGTACCAAAATTTCGATAATGTTAATAAATTTTAAAAGCGAGGACGAGCAAAAGTTCACAAAGCGCTACCCTGCACTCCACTGTCTCCCGCGGAATGAAATTGGGCCTTTATGATTTTACACTTTGCTTTCCACAAGATACAAGGACAAAGCATTGACTTCTTTATATTGAGACTGATTACTTACAAGCAAGCAAGCCTTCACGTGAGGTAAAAAACAATGGAAATGAAGGTAAAATTGTTCGAATCAGCATAACAAAATGTAAGTAATATGCAAATGTCGTCACTCGAGAATTAACAAGTGAGATAAACAGCAAGGAACATGAGGTCTTGTCAGCAGTACCTTCAGCAAATGAATGGTTAACTTATCTAAAAAAAAAGTGATGATTTGATCATGATATTAGTTCTTTCTTTATATTCCCAGACTTCTGTGTATGATTTTATCCAGGAATATGTGTAACACAGCAGTGATAGCTAATAAACATGTTCGGAACACAAATTGTCAGTACAACCGCACTTTAGAAATGCAGATTTTTTAGGTTTCTGCCATATTCCTTCTACTTGTCCGATGCAGTGCTCTGTTGTGTTTTGGCAGCGTTGTCCACTTCCAGATGTCAGTCCAGCCAACACGTAACCCTAACAATGGAAATATTTGAATCTTGAAGAAAGAACTGCTGGAATACAAGCATCTGATATGTATGTGTTGTTACATTGCTGGAATGTGTCACACGACTCATCCAAATCTATATTACGAGTTATGTGTGAAATTAAGCGCTTGTACATTCGAAAAAAAAAAAGTCCAAAGAAAGCAGCTCGTAAGTCCTACTTGACGGATAGCTCTCCTTGCACCATTAGTTTTTAAGATAGTAGCCCCCTTCTTCAAACACTTGTTTAATTTGATTTCCGCCATAATGGGCACCATAACAGTCTAATAGGAATAGGTTGCGAGCAGCACTGTCTTCGCTGTCGTTTCCAGTAATTATACTCGCCATACGAGTTTGCATTGCCCGTGTTAACCTACATCTTCATCAGTCTAGATCTCTGGTGTTTATTGCGATCGCGTTGTAAAGCTTATGCATCGAGTTATGCATTGTGTATTGTTTGTAATGCTTAATCGAACGGCAATATAGTAATTTGTTTTGTTTTTTATCCCACCTGATGCTTTGCTTATTAGATGCCAGATTTATTAACTTTCATTATCGAGATAACAGCATTAACATCGGGCTCAACATACATAAAAAATACAAAATGTATAAAAGTTATTATAAAATATATGGAAGACTTGAGCTATAAAATAAAATATATTTATTTTATTTAAGGATATATTTGTCTCCATTTCTCTTACAAGAAATTTAATAAGGTTCATAATATTCTTCTTTCTGTTTGGTGATCAATTAAAACTCTTGCTTTATGGATTAACCTCCTGCAACTTTTCTATTCAGAATTTCAGTTGAAGGTATCTTTCACTCTTAGGACGATCTTCTTATCATATTTGTGTATGTCATCACCGACTGAGTACAGATTTTAAGTGCCATCTTTGTTAGCAGATTTTGCAGTTGTTTTCCAAACTTACTTGCCAGTTATGTCACTTGTGTGTGAGTTGTAGTTTTAATTTTAGTTCACAGTAGACCTAATCTGCCGCCAAGTTTATCTTCGTTTGATGAACGGGACCCAATAAGGAGTTATTATTATTATATGACGCTCTGTGTATTTAATAATGGGGTATTCAGATGATAGGGCGTTTTATATATTATTTAGTGAATATCTATTAGCTTCTACTCTAAATGATTCGAAGCAAATATCGAGTTTATAATAGACTCGTTTATAATAGACTCTGTTAACAGACTTGATTTCAGAGGGCAATGCTGAAAGTCAAAATTGATATGTAACACTAACGACCTGTAACTTAATGCGTCGACGTTGTGGCAGAAATCACTAAGTCCAAAATATCAGTTTTAAGATATAGCGGTTATAAAATCAGAGGTCTGTATTTAAATGCATACAGAGTGAAAATGGGAGGTCTCTATTTTGTGAAAACGGAAGGCACTATCAACTAGTGAGTTCTGCCAGCCTATAGAGAATTAATTCTTCAATGTAATAGTGAAATATAACTCAAAACAGTGAAATTTGGAGTAAGTGACTTCTGCCACAACGTTTCTCAATTGCTCGTCTTCAATTTACGTAAAATGAATTTGTTTTAGCAAAACATACAAACGTTTCGGTAAAGAAAAACAAATGCAAATATTTAGTAATAAACATTACCAGTTGCAGATTAAATTGAATTGATTTATAGCCTTTAGGCATCTATGGCTGAAGTCAGTATAAGGGAAAGGATGTGGGGAGGAGTCGGCCAAGTACTGTGATTGACCATCACCCCGATATTTGCCTGGTGTGATTAGGAAAATCCCTGGAAAAATATGTCAAAATGGTCGACCGCTGGTATTGAACCCAGGACCTCCCGAATACGAATCCAAGGCTCTACCAACTGAGCTGAGCGGTTTTTCCGACCGAATATCTGTATCTCAAGAAAATTAAGATATTGTATACCCGAGTGTCTATGTAAACAGATTCGAATTCAGAGTTTAATATTTCTCTGATCTTAATCACGGTATCCAGTTCCGGATTCGTTTTATAATTCCGAATTCCAGCAAGGATGTGCGGTTAGGCGAAAAGCAAAATGGAGGAACGAAACTCGAGAAGGAAAATGGCTGTTGAAAAATTATAACAAGTTGCCGTGATTTTGGTAATTTCGACTCACGTGTCCGAATTAAATGTCATATATTAATTACGATATATTATACTATACTATAGTATACTATAGTAAATCAGGACTACAAACTGTATCGCTGCTATTTTCAATGCAAAAACTACACTAATTTTTCAATATGTAAAAAATGAAGGTAGAGCGGTGTTAGAGTCTTAAGTATGCTGGTAGAATGCAAATAACATTATTAACAAATTGAACGTAAGTAAACAACACAGCAATTTATTAATATTTTAAATTTCTGTTTTGTACCGTCTGTAACTACAGTATCGAAAGGCGATATCATGTCTCCTGGTTTTTTCCCCCAACCACAGGTGCCGTAGCATTAGTTGAAGATACCCTCATGTCCGGATATAACACAACCGTCATACCTTGTTCTGGTAGCTTGTAAGCGTACAATCTTATCTTACCACCTGAACTACTAACACACCTGTTCGCGTTGTACTCACAGTTGACAGGTGGAAGAAGGTGGCCAGGGAGAGGGAGAGAGACAGATAAAGAAGAGAGAAAGAGAGACGCTCCAAAGGACAGGAAGCAGCAAGGAAAGTGCAAATCAACAGAGAAAACACAACAATAGCCTTAGGTGACAACTCAACCCCACTTCGATGCAGGGTGACTGGACATTTGGACAACTCGATAAGAACCAATGTAGAGGGATAATAGTT
>JAGDQP010056790.1:0-12867 GCA_022664845.1 Lepisma saccharinum | reverse complement strand
AATTAAAATATCCAATAAATTTGGCTTAATGTCCTTTGTAAAAATTCAACTTTTTATGAGGTGGGCAACACTGTTATATGACACCAAGTTGCCGTTTAATTCTGTTCTTCGGTTACAAGTTAACATAAAAAAAAAGCACTTGAGCCTTCCGCGTTATTTTATTTATCAAGAAACTTTATTTCCTATAATCTTATACAGAAAACCACTCGTACGATAGATTTCAGTTGGCAACATAGACACTCCTATCTATCTATATTTGTTCATATCCTAGCCGTGAATATTTGATTTGTATGTGAAGTCTCTGTACACCTAGTGTAGATCCGAAAATTGTCATTTTGATAACTTTTTGTCATGAAAGGAAGGGCACAGCACAGGGCATAGTAACACTTTTCGGCCTTGTCTATTCATTCAATGGATTAATAAAAAAAAGGCACTGAATCTATTAGATGATACATTAAATCTTGCCTAATCACGAAATCATACTAAGCTATGAGTGTAATACAAACACAAATAATAACACAAGGCAACAATTTTTAATTTCTTTTTCGGTAACATGAAAAATGTTCACTTTTACTGACTAATTTTGCTGGGCTGACTTAAAATTTGATTATGGAAAAATTGTATTCCGTAAGTGCTTTCTGCTATGATGACTTTTACTTCTTCGCATATAGAACCACAGTTTAAATCATAACACATCAAGCATAGAAATTCATTGATCAAAATCCTACAAGATCAAATGGCACTCACTTTGAAGTTATTAAGCAATATTTACTTCAGAACTTTGAACAAGAATGGCAAAAATAAAGTGCTATTTCGTGCCCATATTTTACGTTTTTGAGACTTGGGTCATACTTTTGCAGATATCATCAGTATCCTCTTCTCTGGCACTTTTGTTTTTATAGTTAGGATGTCTTGACAACTCCTCTCTCCTTGTCAATCACTTACATCACCTAAGGTCTCTGCGAAAACATTCAGATGTAAATATAGAACGACTATTTTTATTTGATGAAATTGCATTATACAACTTATACTCTTTTCCTTTTCTTTTCTTCTTACAAAAATCTTCCTCAGAACCTCGTAGTGTGTCTTCCTTTTCATTTCCAACAAAACCTTTTGCCACATAAAATACGAAAGATTTCTATGTTTTAAATGTCTTACTTGAAAGAAAGTATGTGAAACATCCCGCGTTTTTCTGGTTTCTTTGAAACAAAAATTTCTTCATTTAAGTTAGCATCATTTAGATTGGTGACTTTTCTCCTTAGCTTTTTCAATCTGTCACCCTCCCTCTTCTTTACTTTTACAGAGCTTTTAATCAAATCTAGCTTTGTGTGAAAAGAAGGCTATAAGACACTTCAAGGATCGGCCGAGGGTAAAGAGACTTCAGTATACCAATGGGTTTTGTTCATTTTAGGCAACAGTGACGCTACAGTATGATAACCTACATTATGATATTCTGAATCACTAACAGTGAAAACGAGAGTATACAAGTGTCTTCTTATTCATCGTCTGTTTGTAATATTTCCACCCCGCAACACCAACATCAGGAAATTCATATATTTCTAATGAATAAGAGTAAGATAACACAAAAGCGGTACGTTATAGAAAGATTTAGAGGTCAGATTTGAATTCAGCTTGCAAATATCAATAAAAAAGACATTTCCATCAATGTTACCAAAACACTGTTGCCAAGTGTGATCGTGATAAATAAATCGAAAGTTTGGAAGGAGAACAATAAATGAAGCGTATGCGCGGACAAACGTCTTTGTTACATTTTGCCTGTAATGAGAAAAATGGGAAATAAGTTGAAACTTGTCCGCAAAGCGGTGTGGCGCTGAATGATGTCACATAGACTTTTGTTCCATCCAACACACTGTTTGCAACGGCTACTTTTTCGTAGCTGTGATAACAAGAACTCCTATTTTAAAATATCTTGCAAGAATAGCTAACTAACTAACTAACTAACTCTATGGCTTATGGAACTCGCAAGTTCATCGCCGCAGTAACAAACGTTCGCCATTGGATTCTATCCTGGGCAGTATCAAGCCAGTTTTCATCTTGCAAGAATAGCAGTTTAGAAAAAACAAAAAACAAATGGGAGTTATTTGTTCCAAACTTTAAAACAACTGTGTAAAACACCATTTTAGACTACCTTAATTTTATGTAGCTTGTTATCTGAATAGTAGAGTGATAGACTGTCGTTAGAACTTGGTAAAGTAATTCATATTACAACTGTCAGAGAACTATTGCATGTAATTATCGGAACTTTTATACATTCAGTTACATATTCTTTTCGCGAATACTTAGTAGAAATATGATTAAAAGGTAATAGTTGGTTGAAATTCCTTCGGCTATAAATGAAAATTATTTGACAGTACAAACAAGCTGACTAATAAAAACACCGGTAAGTATTACGTAATAATTGCTTCGGATTAAATTTATTTATGAGCTTTCGGCATCTTTGGCTCAGGTCAGGATGAGTTAGGTAGAAGATAAGGAAATTATCAGCCAGAGCCTTACTTACCGTAACAATCAGTGTTCAATTTGTGTTGTTTCCAGAGAGGAGGAAGAATTAGTGAGATATGTATTATACGGTATTTTGGGATCGAGTATATCCCTTGCTAGAGGCACATATCTGGTAACAAAGCCAGGGAAGATTTTTGCAGGGAGGGGGAAATCCCAACCATCCTCTGCTACAAATCGAACACTGCGTAACATTGCAGCATACTCCTGGTGAATCTGAGGGAGACAATGGGAAACTTTAACAGCTGGTTTCAGATTCAATTCAAATATTATATTTATGGCCTTCAGGCATTTAAGACTCGATATAGGGAAGGGGAAAAGATGCGGGAAGGTGTCAGCCAGAGTATAAGTTGAAGCTTCTATCCGGCATTTTCCTGGTGTGATAGAAAAACATCTGAAAAACTCAGTCAGGACGGTCAGTCGCTAGGATTAAACCTACGATCTCCCGAATACCAACGGTCTACCACTGAGCTGCGGGTTTCAAACACACATACCTACGCATGACCGATCCAAAGGCCGCGACGTTACCGCCGCGCATAAAATATTATGGTATAATGAAACGGAACATTAGGAAAATACTGTCCTGTTTGTTTCTGCTGATAATGGATAGACAAGAAAAATGACAACTAGTTTGAGATAGAACGTATCGCCTCAGAATTCGACACCAGAATCAACTGTTACCGTTGCCGTGAATTAGAGTGAATCACGTACTCAATAAAAGAAAATAAGATAACACCGAACCTGACTTAAACTAACCAAGGGTTAGTAAACTTTATATAATTTGAATATAATGTATAAAAAAGAAAGAAAGTTATTTTTCTGAAAAAAATATAATTTAAAATAAAACCTTACACCACCTGGAAACGATCCCGGGTCATCCGAGTAGCTGTCCGAAGCGGTACCCACAACGCTTAGTAGACACTTGCTAGAGAGGGCTTATCAGTGTTGTTTATGGAGCACTGTTTCATGTCTCGGCCATGCGTAAAAGCATGTGCCATTATACGGCCGGTATTTTCTTCCCAGAATGACTCCTAGAATGATGTAACAGCTTCCACCTGCTTTCTTCATCGGTGTGCTGTTGTTTATACCCTTCGCGAAGTTTGGAGAAATGTAGCAGTAGAAGTAGGGGCTACTCTTTGTCAGTCATAGCAGGGACAGCAATTTGGCTAAAGTAGTAGTAAAAAATAGCTGCTACGATATTTTTGGCCCATCTGTAGTATTTAAGCGTGCACTCAATCACGGGAAGAGCATGTTACTTAGACTTTTGTTCCATGGGTTTTCTAGTGCATTTTGCTCCAGATATATTTGAATACCCAGGCTATTTGTTGCAATATGGTCAAACTAAGTATAGACACATACAAAGTACACATCAGAGACCTTCGTTTGGTAAATATTTTTTATTTTCAGCAAAATGTCACATAAAAGTTTGTTCGCGCATATGCCTCAAATTGTGGTTTATAATTCATAGAATTTCGCCAATGTCCCACATGAGGGTTATTTCTCAGAAATCAAAATTACAATGAAACAAAACTAATAGAATTTATATGTAATTCAAACAGTTCGTGGAATTTGCTGCAAACCTTCTTTGTAATTCAGTCAGTATGATAGCATTACAAACAACTGTTTCAGAGAATTCGCAATTCATGATTCTTCTACGTACTTAAATTAAATTTTGTTTGTAACTGCAGATAACTCATTGATAAAATTGAATAAACGGTATACAGGACATTCTGCAATTGAGATAACTAGCGTATGCGTTTAATAGAAAGTAAATGTACAGAAGCATGGTTTTGTATTTCCATTTAGCAACACGAGACAAGGAAATAAACATTAGCATACAACATAATATATACATCCCTGACGAGAGTAAGGACAGAAATGGGATAAAGGATTTACAATATTTTGCTAACAAAGAGAAGTAGGGAAATGATACCACCTAATTCCCTACATAATGTACATTGAATGAAAGGTATAATGTCAAAATATTAGATTATCCAAATATACCTAGTACGAGTTATGGCCTCTAGAGGACCAGGAGACTTTTAGAGCTCTATCTTGTGTCCTGTTCTATTTACAATAACCGTTCTTGAAGCTATGTATTTCTTGTATTCCAGTGCATCTTATGGATCAAAAACGCAAGTAGCGGCAACTATAAAAGAACTTCGGGTACGAAAAGTCACTGTAATAGCGCATTAACTGCCCTTAATATATTAGAAATATCTGGGAGTTACGTTATGCAACCTTTATAAGGCAAGTAAGTCCTGGGTGCTCTTCAAAAGCAAGTGTAGTTTCATATAGATCAGAAGAGGTAGAATATTTTGACCAACCTGTAGCTAGACCTTATTTTCAATCTGTAAATATCTGTTAGAAAATTGCATCATCACTGCAATTTTTATTGCTCGAGATTAGAGGAAGAGGGATGATCCTGTATTGCATTTCTAATATGTTAATATTATTCTCAACCTCTTTGTTTTATTCATTTGTTCCTTTGATATAACATTCACTAATAAAACTTTACCCTTTCCACAACTTGTCACATTATGCAACCGTCCTACAATATACAGTTTGTACGCAATGAACACTAGTAATACTAAAGGCAGCTGATGTCCTTTTAGAGTGACATTTCGTACTCGGAGCTCTCTCTATAGGCGACGCCACTTGTTCTTTTGAGACACATGATTTACTGAACTACGAGTAATACATAGAATCGAGAACGGTGATTGTAGGTACAGCAGGACACGAAATAAAGCCTAAAAACCTCCTGGCCCTCTAGCGGCCAAAACTCGTACTATATATATATTTGGTTAATCCAATATTTTGGCATTAAACTACACTCAATAAGACCTTTCACTTGATGTACAACATGTGCGGTGGGGGATCACTTCCCTACTTCTCAATGTAAGTTTGATTGTGCGTTCGAATGGACTCCTGTTTGTATCTATATGTGTTAATAGTATCATGCATAAGATTCTCTGTGTATTCGTGTATAATTATGCGTTTTACGATCATTTCCACTCGTATTACAGTTTTGCCTATATATTTTTGTATATCACAATTGAAGAGTACAGAGAAATAAGGGGTATGCACTTAAAAGAAATATGAGTTTACACTCGTAACAAGTGCTACACAATGACAGGTATAGTTACAATACAAAGCACAAATAATACACATTGTTTCCCTTGTTTTACCGTTTAAAGGGCTACATCCATTCTTGGGTTCTTGATTTAATATTACTCTACGTATGATGTTAGTTTTAGTCGGTTTATGAACTTTTCATGGGAGTAAATGAAGAGTTAGACTTTGAAATATATATTACGAAAAAATCATCTTTCATGAACATCTCCGATTCTTTCCTTGTGTTCTTCAATTTATTTCGCTTTCATTCTCTCACCTAATTTCCTCTTGGTAAGTCCTATTCAGACTCTATTCAATCTTGCTTTATTTTATGTCAACACGATGCTCTTTCCACTCGTAATTAGCAACATAGTCGAGCACAAATGTCTCCGTTGATTTCTACATTTAAATTATTACCTTTGTCTTTCAAATTCACTTTGAAGAAGGAAAATAATGCTTCGAAGTATATAAAATGGAACATACCTAAACTTGTGTTATTCATTTTCATTGCCGTTGTAAAAATAATTGCTTTTTATCTTCAAAATCTACTTCTCCATTTTATGTGCCTACCTTAAAAATATCCCCGAGTTTTACGCAGCGTATTTTAAAACTTTCATCTCATTTAGAACAATATTAAGCTACATTCATGATTTTTATTTGCAACATGGATAATCATTTAAAGCTATTCATTCAGTAATCAAGTTTTTCTAATTGTATTTCATTACAACTGAGGTTAAAATAGTCATTCCTTTTCTTCGTTATATTCCGGGAAATTCGTTGTAACTTATGGAAAATAGACTTTCCAATAAAGAGCAATTTTTCTTTATCTTACTGGCACAGCACATATTGCGCGCTTCACTCTACAATTATTCTGAAGTAATGCCAATTGATGTCAAGGAAGGTTTCAGGATATATCACCCAGCAAGCATGATGAAACATAACCTAAGGGTACTAAGAAATATCCAGGACCTGATGGAGGTAGCTCATTGGGTTTCCCCGCATTCGGACATCTCATATGCTTGGTTTGCCGGTAATATCACTATTATTGGATAATATCCACCTGATATTACAAAGTTTCATGATAATCGGATAAGTTCTTCCATGTAAGGCATACGTTTTTACACTTATAAGAGAATTTTCAATGTTAGAAGACCTCGCACAGAATCAATGCAAAAGGCCTTTCCGTCAAATTCTTTAAAACTTTGGATTTCGATAGTTCACAAAATTCTATTTAAAAAAAAGTCTCAATGGCTACAAGTCAAGGATATTGAACCCAGAGCTTTTACAAAGCTAAACAAGTGAAGGATTATCTAAAGCTTATAATAAAAGTTTTGTAAAATAAGTGTCCCATTTTCGGTTTTTATTGTACCTGTGAAGTTCTAGACTAGCTCAGAGCCGTCGGGATTGTTTTGATGGGTGCAGTCAGTGGTCAGCGTGCAGTCAGCGTTGCCAACCCCCTTTTAATACATTTTCTTCAAATTGCTTCCTCTCCGTTGGCTATATCTCTACCAAAATTAGCATAAACATTATTGGACACGATAGAAAAGAACTATAAGCGTTCTCGTCCCTAAGTACGCCAATTATCAATGTTGCCAACCTTTCTTTATAGAATTGAATGTTTGTACGTCTGATTTGGTATCAAGAAACCTACAGAGCCCTCGAGATTGTAAGTAGAATCTCAGTGAACACGTCTTTTATATAATTTCACTATAACGTACAATAATGTACGCAAGCCCTTATTACACCAAAAATATGATAAGCAACGTTGGGTGATCCTTCACTTTCGTTTAACTTCGTACAAGCTCTGAATTCAGTTCTCATGATTTGTGCAAATTGAGACATTTTTCACGATGTTACTAACTAATGGAAATTTAGTGTTTCAAACAATTTGACCAAAATACTTTTTCCATTGATATTCTGCGTATCCTTTAAAAATAAATTTAAAGGTACGTTGGCAACACTGACAACTGGAGTGCTTTGGAACGGGGAACCCCAGTATGTTTCTATTGTGCCGAATAATGTGTATACTAATAATATTGGTACATGTTCAATGGAATGGAAGCGTTTTGAAAAATTGAAGTTGTCAAAAACTTGGTTAGCAACACTGAACCACTCAAGACGGGTTTGGCTGCCATGAGCTAGTCTAGCCAAAACCTTTCCAACGATACCTCAGCCACCTCTCTAGTCTCTACACCATATTGTTCCCGATATTTACATTTAGGACACGGTTGGGCGGACGGAACCGGGTTTATAAGGTTCCTTTTTGTTAGCAACATTATTAAGGGCTCTAATAAAATGAACCAGAATTGCTTATTTTAATACAAAAAGTGTTTACTTAAGTTGTGGGTCAATTGCATGAATAGTATAATTATTATCTGCATAGCGAACATTAATTACATTGTCGACAACCTGAGTTGATGGATACTTTACGTATTGTTGATGTCAAGCATTTCTAACATACTAGAGTATTAGAACAATATGTGCACACATACCGAAAAATCCTTTACGCAGCTTCAGAGGTCCAATAATAACGGAAAATGGGACACTGACCTTCAAAATATTATAAACAGCTCCCCCACTTGTTTAGCTTCGTAGAAATTCTTAATACAATTTGCATGACTTGTGCTTATTGATACCTTTTTTTTAGAATGTTACAAACTACAGAAGTTTCAAAGAATTTGACCAAAATGAATTTTCCATTGATTTTGTGCGGAGTTCTTTGATTTTTTTTAAACTTTAAACCAATCATCTTTTCTGCTCTACGCTCACCTTATACTTATTCAAGAAGTCTTGATTAAATACATGAAATTTCAAAATCTATATTTGGTGTACTCTGAAGTATCATACCCCCAGCCACGAAAATAAAGTTTAAGCAAATTCTGCGAGAGATTGAACGGACTTGTGTGGCTATTACAAACAAAGATAGAACTTCATGAGCGCTAATTGTAATATGTTTTCGAAAGAAAACTTTCATCACCAAAGATGACGTTTCGGAGACGTTCCATACATTTCTATAAATTCAAATAGATTCAATTAACTTGTAAGACAGATTATTCAAAAGTTAAAAATTAATAGTAAGAATCAACGAAAAATAATTTTAATGTCCTTTGTTATTTTATTTTACAGTGTTTACATGATAACAGAATCTGCAGATCAGCCTTCTCTCCAGGTACATCATACACAGGCAGACATGCACATGAACATATTATAAAAATTAGGGATGTTGTACTTACGAATTACCCACCATCAGTCACGCACTTGTTTTATGCATAATGACACTTACCTGAAAGTATACAAAAGCATGATTAATTGTAGTAAAATGATTAACGTTTTTAAAGATTTAAACAATTTAAAATAGATTAAGAGAACGTTTACATTTCTATAGTATAGGTTCTTGTGTGCTACTTTATTCTTATTTTGTGGAAAGATACCGTTTCATACTTTATACTTTTTATTATTGAGGTACACATTAAAAGCACATAAAGAAAGAATACTATTGTAATACTCAGACTTTGCATCTGTTAATAATTTACTAAGATAAATGAATAAAACACATTTTTCAAGGTATTGAAGATAATTTTGAGCAGACTGTTGTCCCGTAGGAAGTTCCAGTAGTCACAGTACTCAGAAGTGTTTTAGCCGCTTGACTTATGTTAATTAAATTAATTTTAAACAAAATAGATTTTAATTAAATTTGGTTAACTCAATTATCAGAAACAGGACAGACTAGTTAGTAAAGTTTTATTTATAAAAAGATGACAATGGAATAGGTTTTGAAACTCTATTTATAGAAAGTGACAATGTAAATCTTTGTAGCACTTCAGTGTGCAGAAAGTGACCATTAAAAATGTATTTGTCTGCAATTTAAAGAAGGTAACCACTCCAAACATTCTAAAAACTTCAGTTAATAGAAATTAGCAAATGGAAAAAAAATAGTAAGCTGTATATTGTAGAAAGCAGCCAATTAAAATAATTT
The DNA here is from genome assembly GCA_022664845.1 of Lepisma saccharinum. Taxonomy (NCBI): domain Eukaryota; kingdom Metazoa; phylum Arthropoda; class Insecta; order Zygentoma; family Lepismatidae; genus Lepisma; species Lepisma saccharinum. The sequence goes on along the minus strand of JAGDQP010056790.1, from coordinate 3,257 downwards.
TTGACATTCTATAGGAAGTGATCAATGAAAATAACTCTCTCATTCCAATATATGAAAAGTAGCCAATCGATAAATTCCTTACATACCAATATATAGACATTGCTCAATTGAAAAAGATATACAAGCGCTAAAGTTATATAGTGGCAAAACAGAGTTAACTTTAAATCTCTATTGTGAAACAAGTGAGACAATTATTACTGCCACAATTTGACACCTGGAGTTAGAAAAACTTGGTGGCGAAACTTTTCCGACTAGAAATTAGTTTATCATAAACGACCAAACTTGTGACACAGAAAAAGAAATGTTTGTTCAGAATAAACAAAATTTCGATCCCGGATTTTGTTTAAACTACTCATTGTTTAGTGTGTGTGTTGTGAAGTATTTTATTCTGTATACTCTCCTTGTAAAAGAGAAATATAAGACATTACGAAATACCGGTATATCTAAATATGAGTAACTATTAAAATGTAAATGAGTTATGAAACCCCAACAATCAATTAGTGTGAGAACAAAAGTCTTTTAATCGCTATTAATTAAAGTTCGATTACTGCAATGTTAAAGTTTTAATAATACTGGTTATTTGAACAGTAAATGTTTCTTTCAAGTAGTGTAATTGGCATGGTAAATGAAGTAAAATAATTCTTCTTCTTAGTTAAGTTGACTCAAACATCTTTTTCGCTGACATAACTAACCAGACATAACCAAACCAAAGACTTGCTCCAAGTATGAAAGAGAGTTTTCACTTAACTCTTAGATCAACACAATATTTTGAACAAATTTGCTTTTGTTTACTTTTTCAACTTTAGTCTTTGTTTTACACTAAACCTTCATTTTCCCATCCAGCAATTCTGTCTTGCTTTGTAGCTTTCTTCTTAGCTTTATTGTATCTTTTCTTCTTACACCCCTTCTCTTCTAAATTCTCTCTCATCTCCCTCCGTTTTCCTATCTTCCACTCGGTTTAACTTTTGTTTAGTTCCTTCCTCCCAGACTTTCCCTCTGCATGGTTTTAATGAATCATTTACATAGGTTCTCTGATGCAGCATTCCCATGAAAAGGTCTCAAATATGCAATTCTGCTCTTTAACTTTCCTTTAATTTTCTGTAGCAATTCGTCGTAAGATGTTTCTGTTTAGAAATGATAGTATGTCACAGCTTGAAGTGAACTAGAGGAGAAACAGAGACTTAAGATAATATTTCTTTTTCCAAAAATAGAAAACAAAACACAGAATTAAATCATTTTGGTAAGAAATATCGACACAAAATTTAAAATTTTGCATGGAACATTACTTAATCTGGCTCAAAATACACCTAAATCACGAATATCTTATCGTATTAAATAAATGTTGTCAGTTTCAGAGCAACAGTTTCCGTGGCCTATAGCTCTCATTATTCAACTCTTAGGTTTTAGTGTACTCACATGTGTCCTAATATAACACAAATGCAAATACACGAAATGCACTGTTTTCCGTTTGAATTGTCTGCCTACAGCATAACAAGAAACGAATTATTCATAAGATTATTATTCATAATATGTCTAGGCAAAAGAAACACTTCATTCAACATGATGAAAGAATAAAGAGAAGCTGATGACAATAGTCATAAAGAAAGACAAAGATTGAGTTGAAACCTATGTTCAACAAATATCAAAGTCGAACTCAAACATTAATGTTGTTTATCGCCCATTCCCCGTCGGTTGTTACCTCTGCTCTAGAAGAAATTTTCGGGACATGATATCGTCCGGAAAAACCCACTGTCGAGAATTCTCAAGGACTCTGGAATTCTTGACTTTCTAGGTTTCCGAGGGCTCGAGAAGTTTCAACTTTTGACACTTCCAGATTTTTCAAGCGTTTGGACTTCGTAATTTCTCAATTCCCGATTTGAGACTTCCTGAAAATGGGTACAGGCTTTCAAGGCTGGAACGAGATATTTTTCCGATTCTCTTTTTGAAATTTCGGGTAGATGCATACCCTTTTCAAGTCAACTTTTATGATAGGAGGTAATTTACATCTTTGACTCAACTCAAAAACAAGAGAAATTTTGCGCTACTTCCTTCTGCTTCACTCTGCACATGCACTTTATTTTTTAATAGGACAAAACCAATGAGCAATGCTCATTTTACAGTCGATACCACAAGTTGCGACCTGCGGCAGAAAATGCTATTTCAACTCAGAGTAGAGCTCAACTCAAGACAGTTAGTATGGAGTCAACTGTATTCCCGCTCGATTTTGGTGCTAAGTTTGATTTTTTTGCTGGAATTTATAGTTCAAGATGTGTATATTTTTAAATTGTAGGGTGTCAATTTTTCATTCAACGTTTTCCCTATTTCCAAGATGGCGCCCAAAATGGCAACTTTCTTTGATTAGGGCAAGCGAAAGTGAAATAATACATAACTATTACGTAAAGGCTTCTGTACCGTTAAATTATAAAAACTAAACTTTGCACGAATATTCTTTGACAACGTAACAAAACAACTGTGTGACTTAATACCTCACACAGGAAATCTACTCTCAGTGTTGCCACTTATACATACAAGTGAAAATATGGGTGTACTTCTATACCGTTCTACGTATCAGCGCCAAAATTTACGTGAGTATTTCTGAACATCCTAGGAAAGTGACTATTTAGTTTAACACTCCCACAGGCACCCTGTTGTCAGTGTTGAAATGTATATGTAAAAGTGAAAATACGAATGTACTTCTATAACGTTCAACTTATTCGCACCAAATTTAGCATGGTTATTCCTTCACACCTTAGGAAAATTACTATGTGGTTCAACACCTCCCACAAGCTCCCCATTGTCAGTGTTGCGTCAATATTTATGGATCGTAGCGATGTAAGTCCCATAATCTTATGTTCCAGGAAAGTAAATATGAAGCCGAAATAAGTTGTATATAAGATTGCCAGAAGCTGATACTTTTTATTCGTATGTTTTACTATATGTGTGTTTTACCAATATTTGGTCACTTTGGATACGGTAAATATTGTATGTCTAATATTTGTTTCTTTGGTTTCAGGTCAGTAGTGCCTTCGAATCATTGAGACTAATGTAGCACATTTCAGCATGATGAATTGTATGGTATGTTTGAAAGGAAAACAAAAACTTATGTAACCAACCTGATAGAGATACTCTAGTGAAACTTAAAAGTTTATGATAATAAGCGTGCATGTTACGGAGAATCAGAATTTGCAGCCTCTTTGTGAAAGAATCTCGAAAGTAACCGAAGAAGACTTTCTGCAGCAAGTAGTGTACCACAGTGC
>JAGDQP010056789.1:0-12867 GCA_022664845.1 Lepisma saccharinum | reverse complement strand
GCACCACCTGAAGTCCAGACCACGAGCCGCCACTGACTTATACATAAAATATAAAGAGGGAAAGTTGTAGAACAGCTTCAGAACTTGAAAAACTGAATGATTTCTGAAAGTTGTTCAAATGGCAGCGGTAAATAATTTGAATGCGCTCAACAAATAGAGTCTGCAAAGCTTCACCAACAATGACAACACAATTTTTATGCAAATGGTTATATGCTGAAAAGAGTCACGTCATTAGTAACGTTGAGCCTCCCAGACCCAAGCTGCAGAAACTGTCTTTTCACCCGACAGTTTGTAGCTGAAGAAGAGAATCAGCTTCATAGAATTAAAGAAATATTGTATCTTGAAAGGTAGGAAAAAAATAGCGTAGGGAAAGTCATGCACAGCGTTTCTAGGTAATACTAGGTACGTTCAAATAAGTATTGATCTGGGTTTGATAGGCCCAACGTTACCACTGTAGGGTTAAAATGTGTTGCGCTCGTATAATTGCGATAGGTCAAACAAGTGCATAGTTACTGAAATAATTCATGGAAAATTAAGTTTATCAAAGCTTTAACATATACGATAACTGCGAAAAGTTCTAATAATGCAGTGAAATAGTAAGCCTTATACGGTACTTATCTGAAACAATTGAACACGTATTCATACACCAAAGGTTACACATACATATTTGTTACAGTAGTTCCTATAGTTATTTTGATTTTTTTTGTCCTATTTAGTCTTTACATATATGGTCTTATCATCAGAGGGCTTTCGTCCAAACCAGATGTCAAGTGGTTAGCGCAAGGATCTTCATCACAGCATTATATTTGTCTTTGGAACCAAACCACTTTTTCACTCAAGGGACTTTCCAGTTCGCGACACCGAAATTGCACGTTCCCGTGGGAATCGAACCCTGCGCTCTTAGTTCCAAACGCAAGAGCGTTGATCATTTGGCTAACAGGGAACTATCATAATCTGTTACTGTAGCAAATTATTATCCTGAAAAGGAAGATATAAAATGGTGGCTTGCATCCTTATACGTGCTCATCCGCCACTATATTCACGAAAAGAAGCATTAAATTACAAGAAGTTGTTGATTTAGGTGTAAAACTGCTTTCGCGTGTTTGTATCTTGTACGTATGTCTTTAGAACGTGATCATGAAAAAGTATTTCATTTAAATATACGAGTTTTGAACATGAAAATTGTCGTTCCATGGCAAATGTTAAAATAGGGTGGTGGGAGACATTAGACTATTCAAAATGTTTAATACAACAGGTTTTAGAAACTAATGTTACGACATTACATTCATGATACTGTTAAGATGATGTTTAAAAAAAAAGTATTTGCGTACATTGTATTCACTGCAGGAGCAAGCAATTCTAGTTTGCAGATGCTTTTGTGTGTAGGATGTGCATGCTACCTCCTGCCCTTAGGGTCGCGTCAATTTCCCACTAATTCCTGTCCATTGGTGGGAGAGGAGATTCAGTCAAGGGAAACTACATCGAAAAAAATATCTTCGACGTGAGCGGAATCCCTTTTGATACCTTTGACGGTTTGTCTCCTGCGTAACCTCTGACCGTTAGACAAATTAAGTCATATTAAGCACTTCACGTTCGGAATATTGCCAAGTTAGGGTAGACCAACTTCGATAGGCAACAACTTTATACAAAAATAATTTAACAACCAAAGAATATGTGACTATTAGCATTTTTATTTAGCCACACAACGTCCTGAAAGTTAGAAGAAGAAGAATATGTCGCTAATACACATTTCTTAATTCAAGATGTAGTGAAGTTTCCAAATTTTGTGTTTTACCTAATTTTATATTTTTAAAAAAATAGCAAAAGCAAAAAGTTACAGACTTTACTGGCCTCTTTCAGAAAATAAAATTTAACAATTTGTTAATTTGGCATTCCTAATTTTTGTCTATAACCTTTTAGCAACACATTTTAATTTTTCATACTGACAAGGGAGGTTGGTGAACTGTTCAGTCGATATCGAGAAGGTGAACATGCCAAATGATAGGCCTTAGCATGCTTACTTTAATAGCTAAAATATAAGCTGCTACAACTTTGTGTTAGCCTCGTAATAAATATGCAAAATACTGTACAGAGTAGGCTATAAGTCTTGTTAGAACAGTCAAATAAAATAAAAAATACGAGACAGACAGGAATAAAATGTCCTTGAACATGTTATAGGTGAAGGGGAAAATGGCACGTACCATACCACGTTGCCGGCGGCCATCTTGAAATCCGCCATCTTGGATTCAACTTGAAAATTTTAAAAACGAAGGGATGTGTGTGCCATATCAACTAGCACTAAATTTCCCTCAGGAATTCATAATTGTGCTTGTTTCTTTGCATATATATCTAACGGTTTGTGAGATTTGTAATGGCTTTTCCGTTATTACACTAACATAAATTTCATTTACATTAACGTAACCTCAACACATCCACATTTCATATATTTCCCATAAAATACACATTTTTCAATTAAATTTGTCACACATTGCATTTCGAGTTGTTTATAATCTGATGAGGCTGCAGCATGCAGCTAGTATTTTAGCTACCAAGAAAGAATGCTATGTACTATCATTTGGCACAGTCATCATCTGTATTCCGATTCGACAGATCACCAAATTCCCCGCACCGTTTGCATATGTTTAATGTTCCTTTACGTAAGTGCTAAACAATGATTTGTGAAGCGTTGTATAACACGGATATGGTTATTATGTTATCAGGTAGTTAATAAGTATATAGGTGGATTGGTAGGTGTGGCCCAGTTGAGTGGCCACCACGATCCCGCAACCGTAATCCTTTGGATATTTCTTTGTGACGGTACTTGAAGGCTAATGTGTACCAGTGTAACTTAATGGTGTTTCCTACCTGAACAGAGGAATCACTGACAGTGAGGCATGTGCATTGTGCAAGTGCACAACTATCATCTGACGTGCTTCCTACGGCGCGGAGCACGACGACGTTTGCAGAAGTGCTTCAATAAGAACGGCGTCCATGTGAAATATGTTATGTGATGGTGGTTGTGGTTTTTGTTGTTCACAGCTATTCTCCATATCGATGAATGTGTTTGTTGTGATGTTATAAGGTGTGTATGGTACGCAATCCTTTCTTTCGGAACAACCCGCCGAGTTCAAAACCTACCCTAATTTCGTTCATAAGTGCAAACAGGTTATAGTTTTAGTCAATTGCACTGCACAATTCAATTTCTCATTGCAAGAGGATATCATTTGATATATCGCATGGCCATGTTGCCATTTGATATTTTCAAGTTCAATCCAAGATGGCGGATTTCAAGATGTCATGGTCCACAATATTTCCCCCTTGCGTATAACATGTTCAGGGACGTTTCATTCCTGTCTGTCTCGTATTTTTTATTTTATTCTACTGTCCTAACTGCCCCCACCCTGTACAGTATTTTGCACATTTATTACAAGGTTAACACAAAGTTGTGGCAGCTAATATTTTAGCTGTTAAAGTAAGCATGCTATGTCCTATCATTTGGCATATTCATCATCCCGATATCGACTGAACAGTTCACCAGCCTCCCTTTTGAGTATTTTTTATACGTAAAGAGAAAAATGATGCAACTTAATTTTTCAGGGGAAGTACAACATCATTTTTTGTTTGCGTGCGAATTTCTCCAGACAGCATCGTTGCAAACTCTCAATTTAGGAGGTCCTTTAAGATACCGCATTAGTTTTACTTGTGTCTGTCTGTAATAAAATGTTCTTAGACGAAAGCGGACAGGGCTGAATGGTTCCAACTCTTCTGTGCTGGAAATCTTCAACTGACATTGACTTCAATTGATCAGTCATGGTTCAGTTCCAAAATGACAACCAAGCAGAAGGTTTTGATTTTAGAATCATATGTTCTTTGACCATTTGAATTAGGTGTCACAGAAATATTCTTTTTGGATAAAAACTCAATAGCAAATACTACAACTGGATAATCTCTAATACGCAAAATGGCAGTCAAAATCAATAATGTAGTGCGCCAAATCTACCCATTTCCAAACGCCAATATGATCTTGTCTGAGTCCTCAATTTTGTTACATTTTCTTCAGCTCTGCGTTGACTGGCCATCCAGAATGGACCGGGAATTATCTTGTACAGTTGGTTGATCTATCTGAAAACAAGTCTTGATATTTTCATATAGGCTGTCATAGTTTTTGTTTTTTTTCAAATGTAGACACTGATTTCAAAATAATAAATATATATAATAACTACTATTGTTCACTGCATTTGTTTTGAATGAACTGAGGAAATACAAATGAAAAGTGCTGTGGTTCAATGGTAGAGCATTCACCTCTGGTGCTTGGGGTCGTCGGTTCGATCCCTGTTCGTGCCATGTGGGCTTAGTGGTGAACAAAAACCGTGTGCGTGGTGAAACCATTATTTCATATTTATCTCCTTGTTTCGTAATTCATCCTACTTTTGTCTATTCCTGTCCTATAAGTCCGCCTCCAACAAGTATAGTCTATGGTCCTGAATATCAAATCCTTTGTTTTGTTTTTCACTGCCAGAAAAATAAATAAAATGTACTAAGCAATGCACAATTGGGTCGTAGCATGTACGTTGAAAGTTGAAACTTGTGTACATTTTTATGAGTACAAAACATACAAAATGAAAATAACAAAGTATGTACTTCTTTTACATAAAGCTGATAAAATAATTATCACCTTGCCACTCGAGGTGAAGTTTGAATCGCCAACCTCAACAATGAACATCAAGCACTTTTTTCTTTAGGCTTTCTTAGCTCCCTTTTCAGCGAAGTAAATAACTGATGTTCACGAATCTGACGAACGCCAAAAAATGTCTCCGAAATATTACTTACTCACCCTGTGTCGCGACCTCTGCCCTGAGGCAACATAAAAAAAGCCATTTCAGAATAGAAATCTGGTCAGTGGAATATTCTAGTCTCAGAAAACGAACTTTGCCATCCTTGAACTGCTGCCAATCGCTGAAAACTTGCGGACTTCCGTATTTCTCACGACTTTGGAAAAAAAAAATGTATTTTAAAAAATAAACACGATGGGATCTTTTGTAAGGCACTTACAGCCAATAGAGGCATTTATAGGCGCTATAAAACTTCGTATGTATCTCACATGATCAGAACATACCCATTTGAAACATATGATTCAGTGGGAAGGAATAAACTAGGTAAAATAGGCAAATCCGAGCTTTTATCACACAGGCGACCAGTGTTCTCCCCTGACTTCAGGTAACTTTTTTTTTTAACTTGATTTTCAAAATGCAGTTTGGGATCCACTTCGTAAAGGAAGGTGTCTAATTTCCCCTTTCTCGTTAGCGAATTCGGAAAACTTCGTTTAATAAACAGTGTTCCACAGATCTTGATTGTTTTTAATGTGTTCTAAAGTAATTATTTCTACCGAATACATGATTAACAGTTTCAAACATATACACAAACACCTTAATCACAATTTTTGGAGCACTTTTGCTTAACACTATTTTTATTTACAAGCCATTTGAACAGCCCTGCAGTACACTTCATGCCAAGAAGGTATAGAGACGCTGTGGTCCCTATCTTTCTCATTTCTTCCCTTAGAAGTGTGTTTATCGAGGGATATCATCCTTTTGACGAGGAGGCCTATAAAGGTCAGAAATGTATGATTCTATAGAGTTTCAAATTTCAATGAGGACTTTGTGAGCACGTAATTTACTTAGCCCCCAAAACTCGCTTTGTTCTGTTCGTCTGAACACGGATTAAATGAACGCACCGCTTCCATGTGGTGAACGTTGGCTAGTCATTTCGATCGAAGTTTTCAGGAATCAATTGACAAATGATAATTGAGTGTCAAGGAAGGAAAGAGTCAGTTCGCACCATACTGTATGCATTACACAAAGTTGAGGAATAATGTATATTAAGAAACGTATAGTCTTTCATAGTTCTCTAATTTGTGTTTCCTAAACCTTGTCAGCAGTTCTTGCATAACTGGTTTTCTTGTGGATACAAGAATCAAGCTATTGTACGGAACGTTAAATTTGAGGAGGGGTCAATAGATCCCTTGTAAATCCAACTGTACATCACAACAATGAGCCATTTCTGTCATTGTTTCTCACCGTGTGCATAATGTAAGTGAGTATAACTCGTCTCTAAACTGGACAAACCTTGTATATGTGTTGTAAACAGAGTACACTCCTAGTACAAATTAGATTCTCAAGACTTCTTTTTTAGTTTCTTTTTTTTATTGACAACGAGCAATGAATACAATGAGCACGAGCGCTGGGCATTCGGCTCCCATAAGAAACTAGTTCTTCAGTACAAAAAAAAAAGGAAGGCAAGGACAGTCATTCAAAACGACTAGGAGGGAAAAAATGAAGTCTACTCCATTAAATTTCCCCGAGTGCAAAACCAAAATAGGTTTATGTGATGTATTCAAGGGTCGCTCTTCTGAGTACCTTGTCTAAAAACACCACGGTTTCGAATTATGGGACAAAGAGGGGCGAGGATGTGATATAGGTCGATCTTCACCAGACACTGTGTTGTTTCATATGCAGAAGCATGGAGGGAAGGGGATCAATAAAGTATATGTCTCTTCTTCGGTCTCTGAACATACAAGTAATTCATAACAGTTAAAGTGAGAAGAGTGGTGTTCTTTTGGCTATTGTTGTGTTTCCACAGGAACTTGAGGATTGGAAGGATCATGGCCGTTGACACTTGGAAGGGATTTCTAACAAGGCCGTAAACACGGTTCACTTGCCGTCAACTATAAAGACGCCCCAGGCAGAGGACAAAAGAGGAGGGGAGTGACTCTTACCCCTCTCCCCTTCTTTACGTTTATCCTGAGACTGACTTCATGTTTTCTGACACTCCATCTTTTCATCATTTACTACTGTTCCAGTCGACTTTTTGATGTCCCAGCACCACCATCTGCCTCCCCTTGCCTTTTGCTTCCCCTAGGATGCATTGATTTGTTATGGTTCTAGTAAATGGTTAACAGAAAGAAGGTGATGGTCGGCGACCATAATTTTGGGCGTGCAACACTGTCCAAGTGCCACCAGGGGAGGAGCGGTACTGCAAATCTGCCCTCCTACCACGCCCAGTTCATACCTTCAACAACAGATTGTCCTCTCCCCAATTCTTTTTCTCTATACATGTACCCCTTAAAAACTATATACACCATCTGCTCTGAAACGTCCCTTTCATTCCTTTTCTTTGGCATCATAGTGACATATCTCTGTAACCCTACGTAGTTGTTCGATATGGAGTTAATGGTCTGGGATACTTCCAAGCCTTGGCTTTTTTTGTGTGTGCGTGGTTGTCCTTTACAAGATGAATGCGATCAATGGGCTTTGAAATGTACGCCGATGATAATGATAACCACAAATGTTGCTTTCGGCGGTTTATGTTTTTCTTTTCACGTTTTTGAGAGGTAAACAGACTTTCTCATGGAATTTTTTTATTATTTTTTCCCCCTAGTTGACTATTGTGACCTGATAATTTCTCACGTTCCTGTAAGATATGATAGTTCCAATTGGTCACTCAAAACTGTCTTTAAAAGAGAGGCCTTACGTGTGGTGTGTTTAAATAAACATCAAGAGGTAGGACAATTTATTTGAATACCAATCTACCAATTATTCATACAAGACCCCATTGCACTGTGCGTAAATACATTCTGAAATGGTCAAATTATGTTGCTAAATGGCACAAAATGATTATGATTAAATTTATTGCTACCTTTGTAGTCATAGAATACATCAAAATAGACTATAGTTGACACCACTTGCACTTAGATTAGGATGACCAGACGTCCGTACTTTGTGTGATCGTCCTGGTATTTTTTTTTTTTTGGTTCCGTGCCGTTGTTCTTACAACTTTACTATCGACCATATGATTATCCCGTTTTAATGCATTTTCATGATAACTATTTAATCGTATTTATTACTTTATCTTTGAATCGCTGAGATCGTGAGAAAATTTGACGGAAAGAGCTACGTATTTGCTTTTAATTATTTGTATTGGGTGGCTCTACAATGCAATATTAAAACCTCATTAAGAAATTTCCTTCACTACTATATTCCCAATCCAGTAACGCTTTCTGTAGTAGTAATAATGAACTATTGACGACGTTGTCTCATGTTACAGAGTGTCCCATATTTTTAGTTTCAAAATGCGGTCACCCTGGCTTAGATCAATATTCGAGCTGTGGTTATATGGTCCAATTGAGGTCTCCTTCCTACTTCAACTGAATTCAGACATGGAATTACACTTTTCATTTCACTAATAGGGTTCTTACGCTCTATCTAAAGTTATAGTAGACTAAATAAGTAGTTTCGTTACCTTCAGTTCATTTTTAATGTATTATTTACTTATCCACATGAAGAGCTTAGAAGTAAAAGGATGTATCCGAGTTTATCCATGACAAGAAACATGTGATACATAAAGTTGCAATGTGTTATTGTACAAAATATGAGTATATTGTGTCACATAATTATATTTCCAGTCTTATATTATATAAAATAATATAATTATAATATAATTATAATATAATATAATAATATAATTATAATATTTCCATAATTATATTATATAAAACATGAAGTCCAACTTTTTTTTTGCAACCTTTGGGACTTGGTCTGGCAGACGACTGTATTACACTCAATACAGGATTATGGGGCCAGCGTTATGCCTCTCAATAGTCATATGTCTAACTTCTATGGCTACCGCCCGCTACTTTATTTCCGTAGCTCACCAACTGTCCTCTCGATGCTGTGTCAACACAGATGTTTTGAGGCTGTTGGGACCGCTCGCACTAAAGACTAGCGTTATCGACTACGTCACACTGATCCTTAATTACCATAGTTGAATTTAAAGTTGACCACAAAAATGGATTATTACTCTCTGCATCCAGCAAATGTTTAATGTGAGGCAACAGTGCTCACATGTCAGAGCTGAAATGCGTCACCAGGTCCATCGGGTCATTCTGGTTGTTTTGGAGCAGGTTCGTGCTTGGAACACGGTCTGGAATACCAGATTGTTCTGGAAACGCTTCAAGAACTTTACGAAGAAGGAGTTGAAGGAGCAAGTGGTTTATTTCACATTTTCGAAAATGATTTAACTTACTTGGGTCTTCTAATGGCATTGGACGTGATAGTGCTGCTAGAAAAACTTAACGTTGTTTTGCAGGGAAAGCAACAAACCGTCTCAGAACTAATGAAATCGGTATATTAATATGTTCTGGCATTGTAGATTTTAGAAACAAAGTACAATTTTCTTAATTGTTCAAGAAAGCAGAGGAACAAATGCTTAAGCTTAATCTCCGGACACTTAGTCTGCCCAGGAAAAAAAATACCTACTGGCCGTTTCACAAGATCAAGTGCATCTTATTTTCACACAACCTTGGAGGAATACTACAGACAGGAGTACTTTCAAATGTTAGATATGGCTGTTCAGTCTGAGACAATGGTTCGACCAAACAGGTCTCAAATATAATTTGAAATTGGAAAAGGCCTTGCTTACTGGCGAAGATTGCGATGAACTAAAAAAATATCCCGAAGTGAACACGAAGTCACGTGAGCTTGAACTGAGAACGTTTCACAAAGACAGAATGATCTTCAGTTAGAAGAATAGGAAGTTATGAAGAATGTAGAAACATTGATACATTTACTGCTTGTCTTACCCAGCTCCAGTTGTGAAGCGGAAAGAAGTTTTAGTGCTCTAAGAAGGCTGAAAACTTATCTCCGTGGTTCAATGAGTTAGAAAAGACACGTGGCTGTATGTCACACTCACCAAGGTATTTTAGATACGATTAAAGATGAGGTCGTGGGTAAACAATTCATCTTAAGAAACGAGCGAAGAAAAACAATCTTTGGCATCGGACATATTTAGTCACAAGTTTTCCGTAAGAAGTGAAATACGAACTGTATTGTAACTTGCTTATGTTCTATTTTTACTTTATTTTAGAAACTGTTATTTTCCATTATTATTATTAGTCTACAAAGGACACTGTGCAATTTCTACGCAAGTGTATTTCATTCCAGTTTTAATATGTAGGCCTATATCTGTTATTCACTTAATGTTCCTACTTCAATTTCAATCAAAGATTTTTACTTTTCGTTACATGTTAATCGCATACTTAAATACTGCCAACAGGGTTATTATCATGTTTTAAATATAACTACCTTAAATATTACTTAATCTTTACTTTTTATCTGTCAGTTAGACAAAATTATTGTATACCTGTTGTATACACACTGAAAATTATGCTGAAGATAGGTCGAAGTTGACCAAAAGTGCCATAGAGGTAGTCACATTGGATATCGTTTGGAAATATTGAGGACTACGAAAAAAGCTTCTTGTCGACCGAGGTAGTGAGTGATGTGGACTGATGTAACAAGCCAGCGTCTCAAAGATTAAGGGTTCGAATCCCGGCTGGGGCATCACTGTATTTTTTTTTTTTTTTTTTTTAGAAGTTTTAACAACATTTTCAATAAGACATGAATTCCAACAGATCTTGGTTTTCTTATTCGATTTACATTGCAAAATTGTAATTTGTTTCATTCTTCTTATCTTCAGGTTGGCCTTTGACTCCAGATCCTATGGGAACTTTTGTAACAAAAAAAAAAACTATATTTAGGTCATTTTCCTAATTACTGACTTTGGCCCTTTTCGATTTGCTTACCTGTTAAGTTACTAAAAAATTAAATACACCGGATTTGAACCTTGGAGATGATGGCCTGACGCCTCAGATCATACTGCTACCTCCTTCAATAGGAAACGTTTGTCGAATTGCTCAGTACCCTCCCATCAGTAATAGTATCCAACGTGACCACCTCTACAGCACTTTTGGCCAACTTCAAATGAGTATATCTTGAGCATGCCTGACCGTCGCCTTATAATATTTTACACAGTTAATACACTTAACCAGAAGTATAAAGATAATAGCACTTTGGCACGCCTCCTTGTTAGAGGCAATTTCTATTTTTATTTTTTATTTATGGCTTTTAAGCATCTTAAATGGTCCGGGATATAGGAGCGGAAATGATGTTGGAAGGTGCCAGCAAGGGCCTAAGATGAAAGTATCATCCCGGTATTTGCCTGGTGTGACTAAGGAAAAAACCTGATCAGGACGGCCGGCCGCTGGGATTGAACCCACCACCTCCCAAATTCTAAGCCAAGGTTCTACCACTGAGCCATGGCCGCTCGGTAGGTAATCCCTAAAATATGCTTTTATAACCCAAAGCTAATACCGCTGATGGTATGCAGGAATGTAATGCTAAATTTATAGGTGGGTATACGCTTTGCTTCATGTAACGAATCCTTTCGCTTACTATCCCATATATTTGCGTATTTCATAAATTTTAGGTGGGTAAACGCCGTATACCATCCATTACATCCCTGACAGTATGCATCTACTGTATATGCAATAATTATGCAAAATGCATAAGTGTCTCTTCGCAGAGAAAACCATTGTATCATTGTTGGGTTTTAAAATAATCCGCGCTACTCCTGAAAGAACAAATGAAGAAATTCAAGATGTTGTCGAATAAATGCTTGAATTCAGAATGTAAATGGAATATTAACTTCATCTTTGTAGCACATACACACATATACAAGGTACATCTTCCAACTCCTATGTCCACTTATACGAGTTATGGTATATCAGGTTGTCGTATCTACTGTGTTCGCTGTTGTTGGTGCCTTCAAAAAGGATGCAAGCGCTACTCTCGTCGACAATTCACACCTTTTGGTCTCCTCCAACTGGCCATAAATCATATTCTTTATTTTTTATTGTTCGTAGCATTAGAGACGGAGATTGTGGAAAAGACCATCATCTCTTCCTACACGAATTGTAGTTTTTGTGTGATGAAATACTGAAGCTAGTTCATAGGGAGCTCATAGACGTCGAACAGAACAGCGGAGAGGGATTTTTTCGCCGTATATTCCGGAGGAATTTCCAACAACACTAGTGGTGCTGTTCTGTCCTTTTTCTACTCACCTTTCTCTGTGAATTACACCACGAAGTGACAGTCTCTTTCTTCTGAATATATATTTATATCTCGACTTATGAAAAATGGTGTCGTCAGGGGCCCAGGTAACAGTTCTTTTTTTTTTCTTTACTAAAAGATTTCTTTAACCCTGTTGTATCTACCTCCGTGTTATACGTATATATATGACGTGAGAGCCACTTCTTTTCTAAACCAGCCGCGGTAACCCCCACGGGGCTCCTTCTCTCCTGCTTTTTTTCACCTCCCGCATACCGTCTCATCGTTATGCTTAGCGCGATGTGTTGTTCATTTGTTCATTTACACCTCGCCACCGAGGCTCATTAATTAAAATCAGGCACTTCGTGGAAGAATCTCATAACATTTGTTACGCCGCCGCCGCTGTGAGTGCGTATATAGCCACCAGTCACAGGAGGTGAGCGAAAAGGGCGGAAGGAACACCACACACACACACACACTTATACAGCTGATCAGAGATATTAAGTCTTCCTCCGCTTCAGTCTTTTTGAGTGACAGAAGCTGAATCCTGCGAACAAATCTCAGATGTAATATAAATGCAAGCATTACTGTGGTAATTTAATTTGTGGTATTCTTTTTGACATTGCAACTCTGAACACTTTTGACATGAGTTGTACAAATTGTACACGCAATGTGATAATATCAATTACTTCTCATAAATCAACGACGCTACTTGTTTGTTATGACTTTAGTTCTATACTTGTTCAGATTTTCAGTAAAAGCATCAGTTTTGGCTCTTTCGATATCACGAAAACATAATATCTTTCATCTCGTTAGAGGAAATGTTGCACTGTTAAATACCACTTATTCAAAATTGAGAAAAGAAAATCTCAAACTGGCTCCGACTAAATTTTATTCAATTTAAAGCAAGTGATAGTGTTCATAA
>JAGDQP010056787.1:0-12868 GCA_022664845.1 Lepisma saccharinum | reverse complement strand
AGAGATAACCTTAAGTTGGAGTCCTGGCCTCTACCGTCTTTTTTTTTTCGTGGTATGTTATGTACATGTTATCTACTTATACAACATAATATTTTAACATTATATGCAA
Organism: Lepisma saccharinum; assembly: GCA_022664845.1. Classification (NCBI taxonomy): domain Eukaryota; kingdom Metazoa; phylum Arthropoda; class Insecta; order Zygentoma; family Lepismatidae; genus Lepisma; species Lepisma saccharinum. The sequence continues at coordinate 12,759 of JAGDQP010056787.1, read as the reverse complement.
TGTGTGTATATCAGGTAATATATTAAGTAAACACGACAATGAATTCACGGTAAGAAATGAAGAAATTCACAATTATTATACTAGAAGTAAAGAAAATATACACAGAGTAAGTAGTGTTGCCACGTGACGAAATAGACTTTTTGGGATTCGAGACGAGACGTTTCGTGAAATGACTCGTCTCGTGTCGTGTCTCGAAAAATGCAAACAGAGTTTTTTAATTTGTTTAAAATTTATTTTCGCAATCAAATGTTTGCCTTAGAAATCAATACTAGCATTTATTACTTCAAATTAAGGGTATTCTACAAAGGACAGGAAATACCTGAAGTTATTTTTAATGATTCTTACAAACAGTTTTAATTTCCATTTTCCCACCTAATTTAAGTTAAGTAATTTTACTTTGTGATAGTGCTCCAGATTAAAGTACAATGTTAAAACACACTCCACAAGTAAGTTGCTACTCTTTTGTACTTGTAATGTGTTCATTACATAAACGTTTAACGAATGCCATGTAGAATGTGATAAGTTACGAATATTGTCTGAGATTTATTATATTAATAGCTAAAGTACCTGCCCGTTGGTGCGGGGTGAATAAAATACGTTGGCACTACTACTATACTACTACTACTACAAATAATAATAATAATAATAATAATAATAATAATAATAATAATAATAATAATAATAATAATAATAATAATGCAACTACTAATACTACTGCCTAATCTACAATGCTTTAAAACATTGAATTTAACTATTTTTTAATTACAATTCAAATTTAAATTTATTAAAATATTAATTATGTATTTCTGATTGTTGTTTAAGTTAAAAATGGAAACAATGTATTTATTGCATTGTTATAAACAATACAATTAATGTTTTTATTAATTCGTTCGCGACACAGTCACTTCCGGTTAAAAACAATATATAATAACATTGGAGGGTCCAGTATCTGATCATGTGACAAAAAAAATCCAATCGGTCAAGCGGTTTTTGCGTGATTCATTTTTATGTACAGAGACAATCTGATTTGCCCGTCCGTTTGCGCGGGGTGAATAAAATATGTTGGCCACAGTCATCTGGTCTGTCACCAATACTCGCGTCCTCGTGGAGGGCTGCACCCCTAATTCGGGGATTTTTTTATGGTTTCGCCCCCTTTATCGTAACCAGACACTCAGGGTACTGGGCCCTCATGGTGCAGATCTACTCACCATACTCCCGGGAAGTTGCGCCCCAATAGGGGTCTTTTTAAAAATGTTTTAATATTTTCTTTAAATACTCTTGATAATACACCTTAATGCAAATTTTCGTATCTCTAGCTCAAACGGTGTGAAAAATGGTTTCGGGGCAGCCATTTTGAATCCAAGATGATAACTTTCCACATGCACGGCCGTACTGGCCAGGCGGGAAACCGGGATATTTCCCGGTGGGCCCTGGACGGTGAATTTTTTAGGGGACCCTCCGCCTCGTATCTTAAGTAGCGGTATATGTACAAAAAGGAAAACGTCACGCACTCCTCGCATACGGAAGTAACGGAGGACGATAACACGTCGAGTAGCGGTAATACAGTCAGCTAATCCCAGACCAGCGTTGCAAACCATGATATTGCGAAAACAGCCTTTCACATTTTTCGTAATTCAACCCTTGCAAGGTTCCTGATTTCCACTCTGCTTTATAATTTTGCTAATATTTTCCCATATTTCTTGATAAGCCACTCATTTCTATTGTTTTGTGTTGTAATATTAGCTACATAAAACTCAACGTCATCAAAATTAGAACACTGAACAGCTTGAAGTATTCAGCTAAATTGAAATCTCAAATGATGCCATAACTTGATACTAAATAATAATTTAGAGCACCATTGTTTTCCGTATAGGAAATATATATACAGGGTCGCCATGGAGCGGGGAAATACAAGGGGAGCCCCATCAAAAACTTTTATGATGTACCCTCTCTCAACATGTTCAAAAGGGTCCATGAATTATATAGGAGTGACTCATGTCATATTTTTTAAACTTTTATAGTGAAAATGTTTTCAGTAATTTTTTATTTAAAAAAAAAATTAAGGGCGGCCAGTTTGAAATAAAAATGGTGATTTTTTTACATTTTCTTATATTGTCGTGATCTATTCGTAATGGTACACCTTCATGTCAAATTTCATTTCTCTTGCTTGAACGGAGTGGAAAATGGCTTTTGGGTAACCATTTTGAATCCAACATGGTGACTTTTTCAAAACATTGTAATATTTTCCTAAACCACTCTTGATAACACGCATGTATGCCAAATTTCATATCTCTAGTTTAGACGGTGTTGATAATTAGTTTTTCGGGTCCACCGTTTTGGATCCAAGATGGCGTCCTTGTAGATATTTTGTAATATTTTCGTAACCTATTAGTGATACTGTACCGTTATATCAAACTTGATGTTTCTACCTCCAACAGTTTAGGCTGTGTATTCTATGCAAGAATGACCATCTTGGATCCAAGATAGCGACTTTTGTTACGTTTCGCTTAATCTACTAGTGATAATGTGCCTTCATACTAAGTTTCATTACTCTAGTTCCAGCCGTTTAGGCTGTATATCGGCTACTCAAACCTTCCTCCTTCAGGTGAGACATACTTAGTTCTTGCTTTTTTCAATCTCAACAACGAAAAAGAGAGTTGCAATTTCTCGATTGATTCACTGCTGTTCAAAACATTAGACTTTTCTCTTAGAAATGACAAATAAGCATTCTCATTTAATTGAAAATGAGAACATGCACAGTTGAAAAATAAGTTCATTGATATTATTTGCAAACCGGTATCTTTCAATTTTCAATTAAATGAAAATGCTGATATCTCATTTCTATAAAAATTGTTCTTGGTTCACACATAAGATTGTTTCTCAATTGTAAGACACCAGTTTTGACAATGCTTTATTTAAGTTCAAGTTTCGCTTTTGAATGTGGTGAACAAACAAAGTCGATAATGCTAAACAAACCTACGAAATGGACTATCTTATGAATGAATTAAAACAGCAGAATAGACCTGTTAACAACTCTTCACATGACTGTGTGTCTAAGAAATTTGTATCTAATAAACAGGATACAGTCTCCAAAATACTTTAAGTCCATTTTTCAACATATCAACGCTTCTTAAGATGAATGTCTGTAAATTATTACTTTAGATGGAAGTATAAAATAATATGGTTTTATCCGTACTTTTTGAACGTTGTATATAATTTCGTAACAATATATGTTCAAAGAAAAGTGTATACGTACTTTAAAAATATAACGTAACGCAGTGATTCAATAATGTTTGTCATTCATCTGTTTAATTTTGATCTTTTAATAAAGTAGGTTTTTCCATTGACTTATTTGTCACTACATACATTGCAATAAATGTAGCAATAAACCAGGATATGTAGTGACAGAATCCCAAGTAGCTGAGGTAAAATTCATGTAGTAAAAAGGGCAGAACAGTTCTAAATGCATGAAAATAAAATAGCCGAGGGTATAAGATCATTATGGAATAAAGAGATTACGAAACTGTTTCATTACTTGACGAACACTAACTCCCGCACAACACTGCTTAAATATTTCAGGAACCCATCCTCCATGCCTCAAAGTGCCTCAATTTCCACAGTGTATTTGGGTTTTGAAATGTTAAGAAGAGAAAGAAATACTTTTTTTTTAAATAAAAGAGAGTTTAATGTTTTAGGTGTTAAGATATCTCAGGGAAGCTCATTAAGAGACTATCAATAAATTCAAAAATAACATCATTTTGAATTAGCCTTCTAGATTACAACTTCACAAGAAATGAAGCTTTTATCTTAATGTCATGAGTTAATGTGTGTCTGAACGCAGTAGATAGCCAAATGAAATTGTTTACAAAATTTAAGTCACTTCGATAATTAAACCTAATCGTGTTTACATATGTTTTAAGTGATCCATTCACAGTTTAGAACTCCACTAGAACGTATATATAGGTCTACTACCCAATATTATTGAAAAGAGCCACAATCAATAGTATAATTTAACAGGGAATATTTCTCCTGTTCCGTTTGTGTTTCAGCGTGTGTTTACAATCAGGTAATTGAAGCAATTCCTTCTGTGTTTGCGTATTCTAGTATCTAAACTTCCTTTTAGTTACAGTCTCTTAAACAAGTGGAATCTATATAAAATGTAAATATCGATTTAGTTACTTTTTGCCTTTTCACATGTATACTTTTTTACTATGTAAACTTTTCTGTAATACTGGTTTCTTAACTCCAAGGTTATTTCTAATTGAATCAATGGTGCTTCATATAGAGATGTATTCGCCAGTGGTTTTCAACAGCCGGTCCGCGACTCTATTTACCGGTCCTCCAACAATTAATGTATTCAACTATTTAACACTCATTTTGAAGATTTCGAAAGTTCAAAACTGATAGTAAACGTTAAATTTCCTTTCCAAGACAACTAGAATCTGAACGCCTGCTGGCACCCTTTGAACGTCAAATAAGCCTCTAACTTAGTGGAACCTTCCCAGTCTGTGAAAGAATTTTCCTATAGTTTGCCGGTCCGTGAGTAAAAAGGTTGAAAAGCACTGCTTTACACAATTCGTCTGGCAGGACCGTCAAATCATGAAAACAATGATTAGGTAGAACTCGGACAAGTTAAAACTAGTTTTGTTTGAGTCTTTGGTGTATCGGTCGATCATAATTTTGCAATATCGAAATATCTTTATCTATTGAATCATTACTTGAATAGCTTCTTCGAATTTTAAGATAATTACTCGCTGGCAATAATTTCGATTTCCCACGACTATTCGGTACAAAAGATATTTGATTTTATCTTATTTTTCAATAGGAACTATTTATAATTTTGGATATTAAACATATAGATTGCTCTTTTGTTGATTCGCGGTAAGATTAGTACTCGATATGGAGTTTCAAAAACTGAACACTTCTTTGAAATTATGATATAATTTATTCTGGTTAAAAATGCTGGAATTTAAAATTTTAGTTGCACTTCGAAACTACTATAATATACCATTACACAACTGCGGAGATTGTACGTTAAAATTTACAGTTAGAGGAATTAAGAATAGATGATTGTAGCCATCAGATTCAAAACAGCATAAACCCACTTTTTGACACTATATGAGTTTTACATATATACCACAACAACCATACATATCACAAATCCTTGAAGAAAAGTGCTACTGATCAAATGCGAAACAATGTAAATTCCTCGTATTTTACTGTACTTAAATAATGTAGAAATTTTGCCTGATCTTGGTTTCGTAACTACACGGAAAAATGTTGATTTATTTTTCAAACGTGCTGCCCCTGGCGATAGGAAACCATACTAAAATCCCCAACACCAGACAGTTGTGTTATAGCAGTTTCACTGATCGGACCATAACAGCGGCTGAGACATTTCAGAAAATCACGTATTGAAGGATCTTGATTTAAGGTCCTTTACTATGTCTGAACATACTCGAATAGTATAGCCGATATATGATTAAAACTATATTAATTTTCACGGTAAGGGATCGAACATTAGATATGTGTAGCAATCATGAGAGTGACAAATGGTAACATGCTGTGATCCAGTGTTTTGCTACAAAAAAGTACAAATGGGGCAAAATGGTCCTCCTCTGTCATCCAAAGAGGCCATTTTACCCCATATACATTTTTGTATCAAAACGCTGCAGCACAACATGATGTCATTTGTCACTCTCATGATTGCTACACAAATTAACTAACACTCTCTAAAAACAACTTGTTGAAAGAAACTCAAAATGAGGAGACACGGAGAAAGACAGTCACAAAGACGGCCCACTTCCAAGTCAGCTGAATCAAGTGATTTTTCCCATGGGAAAAGTGCAGGAACGACTAGAAACATCATTATAGAGCAGGAAACAAGTTCCGAAGAGGGAAATGAAGATGCAATATGCCTTTACAACCGTGACACCTACTCCCGATCACGTCGTAATGATGAAGGATAGATTTAATGTTGTGTTTGTTTGAAATGGGTTCGTGATGCATGTGCAGGACTTGACGACGATGACTGTGAGGCGTCCATATGTGACTTTTGTGTGCAACCGCGCTAAATGGGCGTTTTTCTTTTTCAGTTGCCTGTTCAATAAATGTTTTCAACAGGTTCAAAGCTAGAGCTGCATTGATAAAAAATCATTATGAACACTTGTTCACTTTCCCATTTTTGTTTAATCACTTGGGCAGATGTGATTAGCATTGTTGTACTGTGTTTTGCTACTGCATTAATAGTATGATCATTGTATTAAAAAAAATTATAGTATTATTGTAGAGATATAATGTTTTTTGTTATGGGACCGCTTTCCCCATGTACCCGGGGTAAAGTGGTCATTTTGTACCTAGCTACAAAAACTATCATTTAGAAAACATCAAGTGTTTTTTTGGCCTCCAGTTGCACATAGAAGAGATGATAATATCCACACAACATACCGAGGAAATCGTAACCCAGAAAACGAAAAAATGGACTAGATATAGTCAAACAATCTTTAAGGTGACCACTTTTCTCCGGTCTCCCCTACATGTTACAAGAAAATCTTATTTTCTTACTTACTACTAAGACTGAGTTTACTTTCCAATTCTCCTATATCTGAGAGTTTATATGAAACTATATATCAATATCTTCTATATCTGTGCTTGTTTACAAGGCTATCATTGAAATGGGGCGTTCTGTAGTGGAGATGTCGAGTGACCCCCTCGTTAACCAGACCTGTAACGTTGTGACTATTTTCTATGGGGCTACCTAAAAAGTAGAAGTTTACTTAGACAAACAACGTACTTAAAGCCCTTTCCGATACCATAACGCGAGTCCAACGGATTCCGCGTGCAATGCTTTGAAGGTGAATGGACAATTTCACCAGTCATCTACAAGAATGTCTCAAATAAATAAATAAAATAAAATAAATAAAAATAAATAGAATTAAAAAAAAAAAAAAAAAATAAACAACCGCTACCTCATTGATGTGATTTTTCGCAAATGAGTATTTTTCTGTGTTTCAGCAAGTAATCTGAAATAGCAATCCCAGCAAGCCAAATGACGACCCCGACCAACTAGTAGTCGGGAAGTAGTGAGGGGAAGGTCGGCGTGTTCCATAAGTGGCGTTCGTTAGTTGCGCCACTTTCCGGGCCGAGGTTGAGGTCGGGCCGTCTTTCGGGAATCCGTTGGGGTCGGCATAGAGGCGTAACCCCGCCCAAAACCCGATGTCGGTCCCGCCTACGCCATCCAATGGCCGACAACATCTGGTTTGCTGGGATGGAATGGATGATAACATTAAATTTTGAAAATCGTTCAAAAATAAGTGTGTAACAGTGTGAAGAATTGTTTACTTTTAGATATTTACGGCTCAGTCAGGATAACTTGTCGTGGGTATCGAACAAAGAACTTCCCGAATGCGAGCTAATTACCTCCTAACTGAGCTACAGCCGTTCTGGTAACAACTGACTTTATTATAATAAAGTAGTATGTGGTAGGTTTATTAGACTGTAACTAAATAATTTTAAACTAATTATTCTTACTGCTTTTTTAAAATACAGATGTCAGGCTGGGCTGATTAGTTTTTACTACTTTTGTTCTGCTATATTTTTTTTTTAATTTGAACTTTATTTATGACTTTTAGGCATCTAAGGTTCAGGCGGGATAGGGGGAAGGATTCGGAAAGCTGTTGGCCGGGACCTATGTTGAAGGTGCCATCTCGGCATTTGTCTGGTGTAACTGAGGAAAATCCCTGGAAAAACATGTCAGGATGGTAGGCCGCTGTGATTGAACTCACGATCTCCCAAATACTACGCCAATATTCTACCACTGATTTACGGTGGTTTGTTTTTCTCTACAATATTACTGAAACCTCGATACTGTATGTTACATTTTAACCTATTGAATTTTCTTTGCTACTGCGCACTGCGGTTTAGGCTACTGAGGAGCTCATATATATATTCGGGCTTTTAAAAGTTTCAGAACGCATAAAGAATCAGTCAATTTGTTTTAACTATTAACGATTTATAACTCAAAAACCAAAACTGGCAGAAACATGAAATTTTGTATTTTTGATAATATTTTTGCATAGAACACAATTACTAAATATCGCAAATTTTGTAAAACCTTTTTTTTTTTTTTTTTGTTAGTACTTTTTGTTATATGGAATGTCCCCAGCTTGTTTGAAAGACCTTCGGTTTCATTGCATTATATCTCTTAACTTTCCGTTCAATCCTTTATGAATAATTAAAGCCCAGAAGTTTAGAAATTTATTTTACTTGAAATAGGTAGGCATAAAGGCATTTATTATTGCTGAAATAAGCACTTAAAAAGGCATTAGAGAATATGCAAAAGTATCACTCACCCTGATTTTTTAAATATTCTTTATTAAGCAACACATATTACATAACATGATGATGTTCTTTTATTGGTTGCACATCACCACAAGTCGTTTCTTCAATTTTTCAACACTGATATTGAGCCTACTGTCACTGAGAACATTTCTTTGTTTTTGCAAATGATGTCTCAACGTCCACAGGAGTGACACGAGCATATGTGAAAGGGGACTCATATCCACGACAATTGAAGCTTCTCCTTTAAGAACATTGCATATGTTTTAATTTTCTCTAAGTCCTCATTTGCACACATTAAGCGTTTATATTTTTCACTCACAGCTCTGCCCCTTTCGCCCGGCACTTCCGATAGTTTGTTTACTGTTTCTTCTACAATATCCATTCTTGTCACCAGTTTCTCACCTTTCTTCTCAAGTTTTATTATTGCTTCCTTCATCCTAGCATAGTATGCAGCAATCAAATTGAGATCATTGCGAACTTCATGTTGACTAAGGAGTTTTTTTTGGCATCACGAATCGAAATTGCATCATCTTCATCGAAAGCCTCAATCACTTCACGTTTTTTTTTGTTATTATTATTATTCTCGGCGTAGTAGAGGACGACCGAAATCCAAGTACCTCAGAATTGGTTGAGGAGGTGGAGCAAATTGAGATGCAATTTTGCTAAATGTCTTAATTCGGGACGGATATTTTAGAAAACATTTTTTAACGTTTGAAATCAATTTATCCACATCAGAAAATAAAATTACGCACTTCTGCAATTCTGTGCATACTGTGGGCAAGGCAAGTTTTATGAAGCATGTGTGGGAAAAGAACTTTCAAGGTTTTTGCTGCCTTTTTCATGTAGGGTGCTGCAACAGTTGCAAAAAGTAATACATCGTCCTATTTTATCCCCTGTGGCCAAATACTTTTTAGGGCACTTACAAACAACTGAGAAATCCTCGAACTGTATACTTTTTTTAAGTTGTTCTACTGTTAAAAGATATGTTGTAGGAGATTCACTATCACTGTGCAATTCCATTGTTCCGATGAACCCATAACATCAGTAGTTTCGTCTATTGATACCCAAAGTTTCTTACCATTGACATCACGGTGTATCTTTTCAAGTTTGATCCACATAATACATATACACAAAGGTCTTTCTTAATGTTGACTCACTTGGATTGGCACTGTTTGGTAAGTGTATTTTGTCAAGAACTTCACTACATACTGATTTTCCAACTTTCAAAATAGAATCCAAGAATCCATGAACGTCTTACACAAATCAAGATAAAACTCTGATTGGCGGTAACATGTCGCAATAGCTGTTAAGATTAATTCTACTTTCTTTTGTCCGGTAGATTTAGCAACAGAAGATTGATGTTTGATGTAGACAGATGTGAAGTAAAGCAATTTTTTTCATGGTTAACCGTATTTTCTCAAGTCATACACACCAGAACTGCGCCATCGGTAGATAGAACATCAGAACCAAATTCACCAACATAAGTGTGGAATCTGGTTCTTATTGGTTTACTGTACTTCGGCATTTTCATACCACACAAGCATTCACATGTGAAACTTTCTCTTCTAAAATCACCTCGAGACTAAATCCTCCAGGATAGTGTCATGCAAGGAAGCCACCAATTTCTCAAGCAAACAAGAACGGAAAGTGTCTAAAATTGTTGCTTAAGTGACGGCAAGGACTTTAAAAATTTTCTAAGAAGCTAAGTTTCAAGTCTAAGGAGGAGCCTATATGAAGGAACAAATTGATCCAAAGCAAGCCACCCACAGATTACAATATGTTTCTCAGTGTAAGCCACCTGTGTCAAGCACAGCATTGGGTGCATGCGCCTTATCTCTTAATCCTTTTATTGCTATACTTCAAACGAATATCTTTGACTCCAACAAACTAAACGAATACAAAGATTTCAGAAACAATGACTCTTTCCTTTCCCCATTCATCCAAAAATCACCCAAAGAGGCAGGGACCTGTTACGTTCTATACAATCTCTTTGTTTGCTTTGTGAAGGCAGTTGCCTCCGCTGCTAGAGCCAGATGTCATAATCTACATGAATGAATGGCGGAATTGGAACAGGAACTTCTTTGTTTTTACTGCTTCACATTCACTCACTTCATATATCAACACTTCTCTTTCTTCTAATTGTTGTCTTAGGAACTGTGTGAAATTATGCTAGATTTGGTAATGATACTAAGAACAAGATGCTATATGTCAAAGTCACGTAAATTTTGCTAGATTAAGAATCGTTATGCTAAATATAGTATCACTGGTTTATTGTCACGTTCCAAAAGGCAGAGATTGCTCAGAAATATTGATAATAAGCCTTGGACGTGAGCTCCCAGGTTTTATCTCCACTTTGATGGCTAGACTTCTAGCCAGCGGTAAGTTGAGGTTAATTTATAATTTTGCATTGCAAATTATAACTTGGCCTCAGGGCCGAATTAAGACCATTTGGGGCCTTGGAGCGGGAACATTCATGGTAACAATTACTCCGTAACTTTTTATATTTAGTTTCAAAATGTAATATAAAAATCCATTTCGGTAGGCCTACAGGATGAGGTAGATCTCGAAGTTTTTTTTTTTTCATTTTCAAAAATTTAAATCTAGTCTTGTATGAGAGCTATCGAGAAACTATTTATTGATTTGTAGATTATTCATCAAAAGCTTTTCAACGATACCCCATAAGACGTATATATATATATATATATATATATATATATTCGCTTTGTTTCGCTGGGAGTGCTGCCCCCAGACCCCCAAAGGGGGTACGCCCCCAACTTCAATGCTTTTGAGAGGATGCGTCTCCTTTATCTTAACCAAAATCTCCCTGCAGCACTTCACCACCTCGGTGTCCACCTACACCCTTCCACGAAGGGACTGCGCCCCCAAAGGGGAGCTTTGCCCCATTTATTGTAACATACTCTTGGTCATACACCTTCAAAGAAAATTTCGTTTTTTTACCTTGAATGATTTGGAAATTGGGTTTTTGTGCCGGCTATTTTGGATCCAAGTTGACGACTTTTTGTAAGTTTTCTTATATTGTCCTGACCCACTTGTGACGGTACACCTTCAAGCAAAACTACATTTATCCAGCTCAAACGGTGTGCAAAATTGGATTTCGGGCGGCCATTTTGAATCCAATATGGCGACTATTCCCAAATGTTGTGATATATCCCTAAACTATTTGTTATAATGCACCTTTATGCCAAATTTCCTATCTCCAGCCCAAACGGTGTGGAAATTCGACTTTTAGGTCCGCCATATTGGATCCAAGATGGCGTCTTTGGATACATCATGTAATATTATAGTAACATGAAAGTGATAATGAACCGTGTTACCAAATTTGATATTTCTAGCTGCAGCCGTTCAGGCTGTGTATTCTATATAACAATGGGTTCAGCGGTCATTTTGGATCCAAGATGGTGACTTTTTCAACATTTCATATTTTCTTGAACTACTAGTGACAATACACCTTTATGCCAAATTTCGTATCTCTAGCTCAAACAATATGGAACATAGATTTCTTGCTTCCGCCATTTTGGATCCAAGATGGCGTCTTTGAACTCATTAGGTAACATTTTGGTAATCAAGCAGTGATGTTGTACCTTTGCGCCAAATTTGATTTCATTAGCACCAGCGGTTTAGGCTGTGTATTCTATACAACAATGGGTTCGGCGGCCATTTTGGGTCCAAGATGGCGAAAAATTTTGCTCATTAACAAACTTAACCAAGCTATTAAGCCTAGAAGAAACATATAAAAATTTGGTTCAAATATCTTCAAAATTATAACCGCCAGCGTGTTAAAATATATATATATATATATATATATATACGGATCCGTCTCTCACATTGCTTACTCTATCATTTGCCATCATCCCAGTACGTGTGACCCAATGTTTCCGCTCCCAACCAGTGCTGTCATATGCGCCTCCCCTTGCGCCACCACTGTTCCGCATCGATGTGTGCATGAATCGACTCTACAGGGTACATACTGCCATCGTTCCTTTGACCCGACCTTTCTCCGACACTTCGTTCTCTAGTTCTCGCTAGTGTGTATTATTTCATCGCAGTTTCGGTGGGCTCTGGCTCGGGATTGCTGCATTGTCGAACTCGGGATCCGTCTCTCACATTGCTTACTCTGTCATTTGCCATCATCCAGGTACGTTTGACCCCATGTTTCCGCTATAAAACAATGCTGTCATATGCGCCCCCCTTACACCGCCACTGTTTCGCATCGATGTGTGCATGAATCGACTCTACAGGGCACATACTGCAATCGTTCCTTTGACCCGGCCTTTCTCCGACACTTCGTTCTCTTGTTCTATTCATTTTTGTTCTACTTTGGTCCATTTTCGGCGGGCTTTAGTTCAGCACTGACGCATTTTCGGATCACAACTTCTTCGCTTAAATCATGTCTTTTGT
>JAGDQP010056786.1:0-12868 GCA_022664845.1 Lepisma saccharinum | reverse complement strand
AATGATGGAAGATGACTTTGGTGTTAACAGGGAGACAATTCGTAAGATCTTAGTGGAAGATTTAGGGAAGAAGAAGGTCGCAGCGCGGTTTGTGCCACACTCATTATCTGATGAACAGAAACAAGCGCGTGTTGATTACGCCCGTGACATCATTGCAACTGCCCGTAGGAAGAAAAATTTCCTTCTGTCCATTGTTGCAGAAGACGAATGTTGGTGTTTTCGTTATGATCCAGCTACTAAACGTCAGAGTGCCGAATGGAAGTCTGCAGATTCTCCAAAAGGAAAGAAACTTCGTCTCCAAAAGTCACAAGTGAAGACAATGCTCATTTGTTTCTACGACAGTAAGGGTATCATTCATCATGAATTTGTACCAGAAGGTCACACAGTTAATGCTCAGTTTTATTTAGGTGTTTTGGAGCGTTTGTTGAAGAGAATACGTCGTGTTCGGCCTGAATACTCAACCCCAGATAGCTGGTTCCTTCTCCATGACAACGCTCCAGCTCACCGAGCAGTACTTGTTGCGGAATATTTGGCCACAAAATAAGTGTGTGCTGAATCATCCCCCCTACTCACCAGATATGTCCCCCCCTGTGACTATTTCCTGTTCCCTAAGCTGAAGTTTCCATTGAAAGGACGACTTTTCGACAGGGTTGAAGATATCCAAGCAGCTGTGACAGCGGCATTACGGGCCATACCACAAACTGAGTTGCAGAAGTCATTCCACTCCTTGTGTGATCGTGCCACTCGTTGTATTGATTGAACGGGACGGGCGTAGGCCATAGTGCTGTTATCGCCCATAAAATTCATTTTATCTTATCTTTATCGTTGTATTGATGCAGGAGGGATGTACTTCGAATAATAAACAGGTATTATTCAGTTACTTTTGTTTGTTTCGTTAGAATAAAATCAGTCTCATTACTTAATTGTCGGACTGTGTATAGCGTTTATCTTCCTACTATATATATATGCATGCAATTTGTAGCAAAATGCTAATGTGATGCGACTGAAATGTCATTTACGACTTCAACACACCGAAATACAGCCAGGCCACATGAAATTAAGAAAAAACTTGTTTTCTTGTTGACGAGTATTAATTTGCCGTATATTTATTTTACACTCCATTATGTTAAATAAGTTTTCTAAACCTGTCACTCCACCCATCCTCACATTCACTCCCGAACTGAAAAATAAATATCAGCACACATGTATGTATGCAACATGGCACTTCCAGGACCGACCATTCTGATTAAGGTTCTGAATGGCTTTTCTCAGTTTCATTACGCTATTGCAGGGAATAAGATACCATGGGTTAATTTCAGGGCCGCTAATTCCCCTATTGCTTATCTCGCCGATAGATTTGCTAACATTTCAGCGTTCAGAGGTTGTAAAGACCATAAAACTAGAAAGTTCCTACCAAAGCATAATGATAACGGGTAGAAGGACCACACGAAAGAATATTCTGACTATTTAAAAAAGAAAGAAGAGAATAAACATACCTCGAGACCTTCCTCTGTTTGCTTGAGGATCATTTCTTCCCACTGTCGTTGCCTCTCAAAAAGAAGAGTACTCTTACAAACTCTATTGCTACGCCGTAGAGGAACAGCTACTTCCGGACTGCTTCCCCTTGATTTCTTTTGGTTATCTAATCTGGAAATAAAGAAATAGAATTTAAATATCTCTTCTTTTTCATGCATGAATCATTTCATTCAGCAATGAACAGATGGTTTACTAAAATTATTGATAACATGAACGCTACTAATTATGAAACCAGAAATTCTGATAAACTTAAAGAATTTTAATTAAATTTGAATTTAATTTTTAATGCCTTTAGGCAATTTTCGCTTAGGCCGGATGGATGATGATGAGATGATTGGTGGAATGAAGAAAGTTGGAAGAAATGGGAGGATCCCGAGAAGATCCACGCACACGTTGTTCGTCAATCACAAAGCACACATGCCACGACCAAGGATCAACCGACGATCGCAAGCACCAGAGGTGCGCGCTATACCATTTAGCCACCGCGGCCCAAAATTTAATTGAATACTTCATGATTATTGGTTTACGAATTGATCCAAATATGGGTTACCATTTTTAAATTGCACACAAAACACATGCATTACCTAAGAATACATAATGTATCTGAATATATAAGACCTACATCTCATTACCTGAACCTAAAACGTCATATAAATAAAAAAATGTTATGCTATATACATTATTTTTTCAAGAGTACGCAAAGTACACAATTTTTGAAGTGGTGATCCAAATATAAGGTATATGTAAAAGTAACTGAAAAATAACATTTCATACAGATATCTGAAGTCACTCAAAACTAAGTTACAATATCTACTACCGAAAGCACAAACAATCGCTAAACAATACAAAAATACAGAAATATATTGTAACAAATATATCAGAAGAGATATCAAGTAACTTCCGCTTAAGAAACATTAAAAGGTATTTTCGAATTCATCTTTAACTTACAATAACCGTACACACATATATAATTTTCAGTACCGGTACATTCATTATGTACCCACATAGAACACTGAGTACATTTTATCCAAAGATTACCTTCAGATTACTCTGAGAAATTCCCATAAAAATGTAATTTGCGTCGTCATTCTCAAGCTTTCCTATCAAAGACAAGGTCAATGCAACTGTCACTAAACAGCAGCGCTGGAAAATATCATTCTGATTGCTCAGGATCTGGTGCCTTATTTTTTTTTTTTATTAGTCTTTCTAGCCGAAAGCTCTTTCTTTTTGTTTTCGTCTCAGTTATTTACTTTCTTTATTTTTGTTGTCTCCAGAGTCTCAATTGATTCTTTGTTGTAGATATGTTGTTTTGCAACTACAAATATTGTTTTCGTATTCGAATGACAAGAGCAGAGCCACTAGCTCAGATGAATCGACGCCAAGTAGTCCAAATGTGAACAATTACAGAACAGACTAACATAAGGCTTCACTGTTAGGTTAGGCACAATGCACAGAAGGCAGAAGTCACAACGCAGTACAATAACAAAATAATGGATTTGAATTTGAATTTATATTTTAAGGCATATAGGCAACTTTGGCTCAGGCCCGATGGATGATGGAATTAATTGGTGGGATGAAGAAAGTGGGAGGAAACGGGAGTACTCCGAGAAAACCCACGCACATGGTGTTTGTCCACCACAGTCCACATGGCATGAGCAGGGATCGAACCGATCCCCCCCCCCCCGCCCTATCGCCGGAGCTGATCGCTCTATCTTTGTGCCACCGTGACCCCGATAATAAAATAATGATAAACACATACGGGCATAAACTTTCAGGACATGGATTGAACTGAGAATAACCGCCACAATTGCCTTTACACATAATGTTGTGGACATTGACTATGGCTAACCTATTCCCACCTAAATTTTTTACGTAATTTCATTTTTATTACTGTAACAACCCAGTTACTACAGCGGTTCTCCGGTTGTGACTTCTTGTTTCGAAAAACAAAGGAAAGTTACAAAGACAAGTTTGCCTTTAGCAAACTGCTAAAAATTAGAATAATCTGGTTACAGCGACGAAAAAAAGGAAACCAAATCATAGAAAATCTGTGACTATAGATATCCTAAAATTACAGGAATCACGAAAACAAGATTTATCGCATCCTTCCTTCAAGGTGAGCTAAGGTTCGCAACTAAGCAGTAAAAGTCAACTCATGCCGAAAATATTCTCTCTCGTCATTTCCTAAAATTCCAAATAAGGCGAGGCTCTGTGGTAAGACAAAGCGTAGCGTGATAGTAGAGTCAGACAGAGGATGGACGCTATTTACTTCTTAAGAAGTGGCACCTTCAGCCCGCATAAAACAGAAGTGCAGGTTTTAGAGCGACTCTCCTGACTCTTCTTGCGCTCTCACGTGTGTGGTTGCGCCCATCGACTCCATCCCATCGAAGGAAGCTTCAGCTGAACTTATTTGTCAGGTCAGTGAAACTTCTTAAAGAATTTTTCTAGTCCAAACTTGTGAATTTTCCATGACCCTCGTCTCTCATCATCAGAACAGATATTGACTATGTCTTACTATCATACGTATATTAGATATCGACTTGATGAAAGGATATCTTCCTTAGTAATCATTTGTAAATTCAACTAAATTAGGAAGAGTTCATATTCTCAGATCCATGAATAACATCTCTATTGCAATTCCCTCTGCCGTTTTCTGAATAGTTAGGTTTACTTATTACTAATTTTCTTAATGGTATTCAATTCAACTATTTTACTTTTTTTCTCATTACTTTGTTGTATTATTTTTAGTTAGCTTGTATTGGGTCTGGGAAAAAGTTCGTGGCGTTTCTTTTTTAGTAAATTTCAACTGGTTTTCTTATAGGGTGCAAATGAATTTATTTAAACCAAATATTCTCCATTATTATCGACAATGTTTCGCCATTTTGCGGGTAGAGCCATGATGCCATCAGTGAAGAACTTCTGTGGTTTCTGGTTGAAAAACCGAATCAAGTGGTTTTCACAGGCTTCTTGTGAAACCAACTTAATTCCATTGAGAGAGTTCTACAGAGATCAGAACAAGTGATAGTCCGAGGGTGCTATGTCTGGACTATACGGTGGATGTATAAAAACTTCCCAACCAAGCTCGCGCTATTTTTGGCGGGTCATCAACGAAGTATGTGGTCGGGGGTTGCCATGAACACCTTTCCTATTATTCAATTCGGGCAGTTTTCTTTCAATTGCTTGGCGTAATCTTTCTAGTTGTTCACAGTAGAGTTGAGAATTAATCGTCTGACCAACTGGAAGTAGCTCATGGTGGACGATTCCCTTCAGTCCCACCACACAGCATCAATCCGGGCTTCGCGAACGCTTGTGACGGCTCACCATCCCTTCTCCACGATCCTTTACGCTTCCGATTGTCGTACGTGATGCATTTTCCATCACTGGTTATGACACGTTTCAGAAATGGCTCGTTTTCATCGCGTTTCAGCAGCGCATCGCAGATGTTCATTCGGTCGATCATGTTTTTCTCGCTCAACTCATGCGGAACCCATACATCGAGCTTCTTTTTGTAGTCAGCTTTGTGTAAATGGTTCAACACAGTTTTGTGGTCAATGCCCTATCTTCACACCAATATCGACACTGCTGATATGCTTATCTTGCTGGACCTTTTCAAGAATTTCATCAGCTTTTTCAGTGATTGGACGACCAGAGCGTGGCTCATCTTTCACATCAAAATTACCAGAACGAAAGCGAGCGAACTATTTCCGCGCAGTAGATTTTGATAAAGTACCTTCTCCGTACACAGCACAATTTTTTTTCACACGCCTGCGCAGCGTTCTTCCCTTTGTCGTAATAATATTGCAAAATATAGCGCAATTTGACATTACTGTTCTCCATTTTCACACGCACACAACTTTCCAACCACTGCACCAATTTCGATGTTAATACACTCACAGTAACGCTCGAAGTGTCACCTTTCCAACGAGCGTTTAGTGGTGGCGCTGCGATCTGTGTTTCCTGAGATATTTGCAATTGACGCCATCTATCGGGGAAACGCCACGAACTTTTTCCCAGACCCAATATTATTATTATATATATGAATAATAAGTGGAGCAGTTCTTTAAAAAACATGAACACTAGCTTACAGAGTACACTACATGTCAGCGTTGCATAAATAACCACAAAATAGAAATTAAAGCTACATATAATCTCCACAAAAACAACACCGAGATATTTCTAAAAAAAACTACAGGCCCAATTACATGATATAAGGCAAAAGAGAGTTGTAATTGTAGGAGATTTCAATATAGACACGCTAAAAGATAAAGAACCAGAGACAAACCTTTATCACCTCTTTTGCCAAACACATGATATCACCCAAACAAACACAAAATATCCAACAAGAATCACAGACACATCCAAAACTTTAGTTAATCATGTATTAATCTCAAATATAAACGGTAGAATTCACAACTACAATATACAAAACGATATAAGTGACCATAATATACAAATTACAGACTTTAAATTAAATAACAATGCCGCTAATATCCAAGTAAAAAATAACGAAAATTACTTAAAAACAACTCACCAAAACAGTAGAATGAATTTTTCAAAATACTAAAAAAAGTTTGTACAAGAACACCAATTCAGCAATTCAGTAGTTTAACAGTAGAAAATACTTACAACGAGTTTGCAAATTATTTAGAATCAGTAATAAAGCTAACTCAGCAGAAGTAAACATAGAATATAAAAGTAAAAAATCCCTTTCGGTAGGCCTACAGGCTAAGGTAGATCCCGAAGTTTTTTTTTATTTTCAAAAATTTAAATCTCGCCTCATATGAGAGCTATCGAGAAACTATTTATTGGTTTCTGATTATTCATCAAGAGCTGTTCAACGATACCACACAAGACGACGTGTGTGTATATATATATATTATATACTCGCTTTGTTTCGCTGGGAGCGCTGCCTCCAGACCCCCGTACTGGGTTCACCCCCAACTTCAGTGCTTTTGAGAGGATGCGCCTCCTTTATCTTAACCAAAATCTCCCTGCAGCACTACACCCCCATGGTGTCTATCTGCACCCTCCCATGGGGGCTGCGCCCTCAAAAGGGAGGTTTGCCCCATTTATTGTAACCTACTCTTGGTCATACACCTTCAAAGAAAATTTCGTTTCTCTACGTTCAATGATTTGGAAATTGGATTTTTGGGGCGCCCATTTTGGATCCAAGTTGACGACTTTATGAAAGTTTTCTTATATTGTCGTGACCTACTTGTGATGGTACACGTTCAAATAAAATTTCATTTATCCAGCTCAAACGATGTGCAAAATGGGATTTTGGGCGGCCATTTTGGATCCAAGATGGCGACTATTCCCAAATGTTGTAATATTTCCCTAAACTACTTGTCATAATTCACCTTTATGCCAAATTTCGTATCTCTAGTTCAAACGGTTTGGAAAATGTTTTTTTAGGTCCGCCATTTTGGATCCAAGATGACGTCTTTGGATACATCTTTGGATACATCATGTAATATTTTTGTAACATACAAATGATAAATAATGCACCGTGTTACCAAATTTGATATTTCTAGCTGCAGCCGTTTAGGCTGTGTATTCTATATAACAATGGATTCGGCGGCCATTTTGGATCCAAGATTTTCAACATTTTGTAATATTTTCTTGAACTACTAGTGACAATACACCTTTATGCCAAATTTCGTATCTCTAGCTCAAACGATATGGAAAATAGATTTCTTACTTCCGCCATTTTGGATCCAATATGGCGTCCTTGAATTCATTAGGTAACATTTTCGTAATCAAACAGTGATGTTTTACCTTTATGCCAAATTTGATTTCAATAGCCCCAGCGGTTTAGTCTGTGTATTCTATACAACAATGGGTTCGGCGGCCATTTTGGATCCAAGATGGCGACCGATTTTGCTCATTAACGAACTTAACCGAGCTATTAAGCCTAGAAACAACATATAAAAATTTGGTTCAAATATCTTCAATATTATGGTCGCTAGCGTGTTTATATATATATATATGTATATATATATAAATACCGTATATACTTTCATATCATACCGATCTCAATAGGTATATTTTTCTTCGAAATCTACCTAAAAATCAGGGTATGGAAAAAAAAGAATGCTAGATAACAAAGGAATTACTAGCATTAATAAAGAGGACAGACATATACTTCAAAAAACTAAAGCTTAACTCAAGCTACATGTACATAAGAGAAGAATACAGGAGGTTGAGAAAGCGAATCACTACAATGAGGAGGGATCTCAAAACTCAATATTACCAGGATAAACTAAGCAAAGTAATAGACAACCCAAAAAAGTTTTGGGATATAATTAAAGAAATAGTAGGGAACAATGGTGTTCAACAATACAATAATAGCATACAGCTCGGAATAGAAGAAAAAAAAGGTCAAAAAGGATGAAGTACCTGAAAAACTGAACAACTACTTTACTAATGTTGCAGAAATTCTAATAAAGAACAATCAGGTCAGATTTGAAGAAACACGGTGTTCAGAAACCAACCCACAAAACTCTATTTCTCAGACCGATAACACAAAGAGAACGAAAAACTCTCATAAATTAATTAAAAACAAAAAACTCAACAACAACTGGAAAAATAACATTGAAAGTATTAAAGGAAACATTAGGAAGCATACACATCCACTTACCTAATTTAATAAATTTGTCAATAGAAGAAAGAATACATACGAAATGTAAATTAGACAGAACAGTTCCAATACACAAAGGAGGTAACAAGTATAGCCTGGACAGTTACAGGCCAATCTCCATTATATCAGCAATAAGTAAGGTAATGAAAAATGGATCTATGAAAACTTAATTCAATATCTAAATAAGACAGATTACTTTTATAGAAACCAATTCGGCTTTACGCGCAATTCAAGCACACTGACAGCATTAACAACTGTAATCCTCTACTTAGAGGAATCCCTAGATAATAACATGCTATCAAGCTGACTTTTCATTGACCTAGAAAAAGCATTCGACACAGTTGACCAGAAGATATTATTAACAAAGCTAAATGACATCGGAATAAGAGGGACACCGCTGAATTGGATCAGAGACTTTTTAACCAATAGAAAACAATTTGTGGAAATTAATAATAGTAAAAGTAGTCAAACAGAGGTTAAATATGGTGTGCCACAAGGGTCGATATTATTTCTTATAAATGTAAACGATATAGGTAACGCTAACTTAAATGGAAAGTTAATCCTATATGCTGACGACATGGCAATATTTTATACAGCTAACACAGTAGATGAGTTAAGGGTAAGAATGGCACAAGATCTAGAGAAAATAAATTAACTATCTTGGTTTAATAATTCAAGAGAACATCGATTGGGAAAGCCATATCACATTTATTGTTAAAAAAGCAGCACCGAAAATAGGCTTACTTTACAAACAAACGCAAAATACCGCCCACAAAACGAAAAGAAACATACAACACCTATTTTCATTCTCAACTCTCATATCTGTCAATTATCTGGTTTCACAGATCAAGAAGATTACAGAATACAATATATACCTTAGAGAAAAGAACAATTGAAACAATATTGAATTATTATCCACAATACCCATCAAAAGATTTTATTTATTTATTTAGAACAGAACAGGAGAACCTAATTACAATGTTCCATATTTTAGATTATTGTCACCGCTAGGAGTACAATCAACATACAGTATTTTTTTTACAATGTTATGAATTTGTTTAAGATTCATGTTATGAAAATCAATTTCCTCGACTCTTTTACTTATGTCATTATAGGTTGCGCTCATTCTCCAAGTTGGTGACTTTTGCATAATATTTGTTCGCGGTTTTTGATGATAAAAGAATCCTGAGTTTTTTTGTTCTGGTTTTGGTTGATGGGACATGTATCTGAAAGTTTGAAATCAGATTTATACAACTATTTGTAAACACTTTGTATAGAAAAATCATTTCGTGAAGAGTACGTCTGTTCCCAAGACTCATCATGTTAAAGTTTGTATTTAATATTTTTTAGCTATCAGTTCTCGGGTATACGCCTGTTTCTTTGTATACCCGAGAACTTTGGAATTTTGTAAAATCTTTGGAATTTTGCTTGCATTTTTTCAGTTTGTCTGAGCTGCGTGCAGTACTTGGATTCCAGATAATGGTAACGTATTCAATTTTTGATCTTACATATGTCTGAAATAGACGCATGAGAGTTTCAGTCTTCCTGAAATCTTTTCCCATTCTTATTATTAATCCTAGATTTCTATACGCTTCATTAACAACTTTGTCTACATGAACGTCAAAAAGCAATTTGGAATCAAATATTATACCTAGATCCTTTATTGTTTTGGGGTATGGTAGAGGCGTGTTATTAATTTTATATTTGAAATGCACGACTGTCTGACGTCTCGTAAATGACATTACATTACATTTGTTAACATTAATTTCAAGTGAGTTATTGCTACACCATTTCGTTTATGTCGAGCTGTAGATTTTCACAATCGTTCATTGAATTGATAGTAGAGTAAATTTTTAAGTCGTCAGCAAATAATAGTTTGTTAGGTGTTTTGATACATGCAGGGAGATCATTAATGAACAATAAATATTATAAAAATAAAAATAATAGGAAGGCTGTTCAAAGAAACAGGAATACTGCCATTAGAAAAAGACGTTTACCCTAAACCAGCAATTTTTGTGCAGCAAATTCTCAATAATGAAGTCCATGTAAATATAAACCTCACAAATTATGGATTCCCACCAGAATGAAACTAGGACAAAAAAGCAATTACACTATCACTCAATAAATACAACAAAATATGGTAAAAATAGCCTCAAACACTACTTGACTAACAGTTACAATCAGGTTCCAAGCACAATTAAAGAGATAAAAAAATGTCGAAAGATTTAAAAAAGAACTTAAACATATGGGAACAATGGTATGACGAAATATACTAATTGTATACACTGGATTAAAGAAAGATTTATAAAGATTAGATTTTAAGATTTTGAAAGATTTTTATGACTGGGAAAAGAGTTAAATTAGACCTAAAACATGTATGGGAACAATGAAATGCTAAAATGTAATGATTGTACATATATTACAATGAAAACAATAACATTGTCACTGAGAAATATAACAAATTATATGCATTACCCCTCCAAGTGAGCAATATGCTCGTTGGAGCCTAAAAATGTGCCAAATAAAAAAAAAATTTAAAATTTATTTCTTTGTGTTCAAGTCTTTTCAAGGCAAATTGCCGCAATCCTGACTCCACTATCTCATCTAACCTATTCCGCTCTACCTCTTACACCTACGAGATATTTTATTTTGCAGGCACTGTTTCTTTGAGGCAATTCGGAAATTTTTAACCGCTCCCCAAAAGAGTCTCAACACTTGTATTATTCATATGCATACTGAAATATGTGTATAACACCACATTCTATAAATATTCTTCATGTCATTTTCAGGTTAACTAAGGAAGTACGACATATCAGTAATAACATTATTGTTTTCTTGATACATTGGAGTCAATATACATTATTAATAATTTTCGTGAGCCCCCCTTCCCCACGAGCCTCCCGAATGAAATCTTCTGAAAGAAACACTGTATTGCAGGTACGCCCTTGTCCAGTGACGATTTTTACTTTCGCTACAATATTTAGAACCTAGCCACAATTCCTGTTCTCTTTCTGACAAATGCCGGAATGTACGCCACGAATGACAACAGGAAGATGGAAGAACAACGAGGTAGAGAAGGTTGAGAATGGATTTACTGTTGGTTTAATTTATAAGCCAAAATCCACCAGTAGCCCCTCTAGTTGGATGAAACGAAATAAATCAACCACTAAATCATTTTGATGCACTGAAATTTGCTTCTTTAGTAGATAGCCATTTTAACCGTTTACTTGTATTATTGCAGTTTCACATTTGCACTGTCGCACTACACCCTGTTTTAACATTTTGCATAATGACAGGAAACTTTTATGTTCTTAGAGACAGTGGGAAGGGAGGGGGTATGGGGATATATTCTCCTCCCTGAGTTCATCTAAATGAACTTTCGAAGAGTATTTCTGAAAGAAAAGGAATCAAGTTACTACACCAGTGTCCAAAATTAAAGGAAAACGAAGCGATCTCCACAGAAGTAATATATTGCTTGAAACACTTGGTGTTACAGGAAGGTATGCATGAGTATGCTATACAACGAAATCAAAACTGCAAAGAAACAGCATTTATACTTGAAAAATACACAATATCTTGATTGCAATATAACAAGCCAAAATTATACTGAAAAGATCAGAAAACAAAATAAAGTGAGAAATCCCCAAACTGGAGCGTAATAGGGTATATAGTCACCCTTAGCAGCGACACAAGTCTGACAACAATGCTGCATAGCACGGACAGGTGCAGTGAGAAGATCTGGTGGCAGTAGCTTCCATTATTCATGCGGAACTATTGTGAGAACATCAAATGAGATTAGTGGCAGTGATCGCGAAGCAACTCGCCTTGCTAGATGGTCCCAAGCATGTTCAGTTAGATTTAGGGCCAGTTAACACACTCGCCAGTAAAAAAGGGCAACAGTTCCAGTTTAAAAAAAAGTCGTCCACCAATACAGCTCTATGAGGGCGGGCATTGCCATCGATCAGGAAGAAATTTTCTCCCACACGCTGCCGAAACTCTCTCAAATGTACTGTCAAGATTTGATCACGATATCTGGTAGCAGTTTTGCGTTGTCCATTCACCCTGGTAGTTTCGCGTAGAGGCGTTCTTCAGGTGCTGCTAATGCTGGCCCACAACATCACCTCGCCACTTCCGTATTCATCACGTTCGATGATGTTGGAAGGATTATATCCTGTTTCCTTTTTCTCCCCAGATGATGCACCGTCGAGAATCGAACTATAGAGTAAACCACGACTCATTACTGGATAATACGAACGTCCAATTTACATCTGCCCAATGACTGTGATCTCGACAACATTGTAGAAGATTCCTTCTCTGATCAGCGTTCAAAGGCACACAGACTACCGGCCACTTTGCATACAATCATCTTTCCCCAAGCCTTCTATCCACAGTTTTCAGAGTTATCTGCCTTCCTGTTGCTGCAACGTGGTCTGATGCTACTCCAATTGTGGCGCCTGGCTTTTATCAGCAAATAACGATCTTCGCTAACTCTTGAGTGTCCATGACTGGTCTTCTGGACGTGTCTTCAGTGTCAATCAACAGTCTCCAAGGACGATTAACCACTGAGGAATTCACTCTGAGTTATCTGACTACTTTGGTCGGTGACTGTGCAGCTTCAAGTCCCTTCCAATGGTTCTCCAGCGTAAAGCGTCATTTAACAGTCGTATTTCAGTCATTTCTAAGCTATTCAGT